>JADGIL010011598.1:633-36430 GCA_020352625.1 Cactoblastis cactorum | reverse complement strand
TATATATATATATATATTAGTAATTCTTACCTTTTTGTACTTTAATAGTAAAAAATAAAGAATTACCTGTTTTAGAAAGAATATAGTGAATATAATAGGAAACAATTATAATAAATATATATGAAACGAAATAAGAGATATATAAATATAACAGAAAACTAAAGAGGAAAAATGATTCGCAAACCAGTAAATGCTTCTTTTGTTAAAATTTTTTGTTGTTCTCGAACAGTCAATATTCATTCGCCGAAGCTATGGGAGGTAATAAAAAAGGAGCGTTAGGAATTTTGTAGAGGAATCGTATTTGTCAAGGGCACGGGAACGGTCTACGATTGGTGGGCGCGCCGGGGGTGGGGCAAAGCGCTACCCACCCGGAATATAACCCGAAACCACTAACAAGGTACAAACGTTTAATGCCCACAAAGTATAATACCCTTACAATAGGATAACTGAAATAAATTAAAACGAGAAACCTTTTTAATAAATATCGCATAGCAATAGTACAAATATATTTTACAATACGTCAGAATTCGCAATCAGCAGTAAAAAAATAACAAGACCGAGCCGCAACAGTTGATGTTAAGAAATGGTTGCTGAAACAAAAAAAGAAAATTAACAATATCCAATTCGAATTCGTAATCGGTCGGTTGAGTTCGTACTTCTTCGACACTGTGCAAGAGTTGAAATTTAGGAAGCGGGCGAGCGGCGCCTGCGCGGGCGCGGGGACATCCGCTCGCTCGCGGATTGCCCAATTCCCGCCGAATGTACCGTGCCGATGAAATTAAGATTTCGTCATGTGTCAGTAAAACAATGAACCAAACGACACATTACGACACATATTTTAGAAGTCAAATCATCACAATAATATAACAATATTCCTCAAAAGCAATGCCTGGTGCAGAAAATTCAGTGATTTCGCAGCCGAATTTAAAACAGCTTGCGTAATCTCCGACGTCACTGCTGACATTGCTCTAAAAGGGTTTCAGCCGATGAGAAACACGCCAATTTGCGTTATTTTATGCCGGTCATATAGGAGAGAGAAAAAGACTGACTGATGTAAAACAAGTCTAGTCTGATTCTCCCCCCGACACAACGGACAAAATAAGCTTCTTTCTTCGAGGCTTCTTTCTTCAAAAATCTTCAGTCGAAGACTCATTTCGATGGTGCTAAACAATCGGGGGCATGAGTTACCGATTGCAAATAAACCGCAACGTCACATGACGAGGAAACTTCTAATATAAATTTCAATAGAGCCGTTTCGTTGAGCGATCACTGTTGGACCTCGTGTACGTTCTCCTTAACTGCTTTTGACAGAATGATAAAAAAAAACAAAATGGCCGCTAAACTCATTGCGGAAGTTGCAAAAGTAGGTCGCGAACATCTCACATTTTTTAAACTAAGACTAAATAGTTTTAAAACACTTCCTAGTTTAAATATGAACACTATTTTTCCTAAACTGTGCCTAAAAAGTGCTAGTCCTGCGTTAAAACTAAGTTTGAAATTTAACAAAGTAAAACTTTTGCACAAGTCAAAGTTAATCGAAGAGAACGACCGAAGCTGACGGAGAGCAAAGTGCGAATGATGGCAGCATGTTCCGAAGAACGATGACGAAGTGGCGAATGGCGCGAGAGGGGCAAGGCGTGAGGTGTCGGGAGGGAGGAGTGCGGGGAGGGCTGCGCGCGCAGAGAAAGGACGCAAGTGGTGATGTAATCGCGATCGATGCACTCCGCTCCGTGCGACGCAACCACCGCGCAACGGGCAACCGATCTTACTCACTTCAGCTATCATCTTCAAATTATTTTCAGTGTTGCGGATTATAGGGTGATACGAGTTTCTGTAACCGGTTTCAGTACGAGAAATAAAACATGTTATCGAAATGAACGGTTCTATACAAATGGCTGTGTAGTGTAAAAATTTCAGGTCAGTGCCCTCTAGATACCACACGTGCTCAACTGTCTCCACGTGGAGTGATAAACAGTGGTGTACTCGAAGCGGAGCAGTGAGTTGGCGCAGCTGCGTAAGCGCACTGCCCGACTATCTGCAAGAGTGTGCGCAACCTAGAACGGAACGCCGCCGTCGAGATAATATTACTAGCATTCGGTATCGATCACAGAAGTAGCGACTGTTGAGGCCGCTCGGGCTCCGTCGTGGTTTTCCGTGGCTGCTCGGCGGCTATCTAGGTCACACGTGTAAACGTTATCCCCACCACGCCGGCCTTGGCTTACTTAAGCCAAATGGCATGGCACCTCCCCTTCTCCTAGCCTAGCACCGCACACTCCGCAGGTCTTCTCTTACTACGTTATGCACCTACTCTATATTCTTTGTTGAATTAAAAATTACTTTACGCCAGACAGTATAAGCGCTTTAAAAATAACCTTACCCACGATAATTGTGTATGTTAAAAAATGATCAGTTTTAGCATGAGTTGGAGCAATCTTGCGCATCTAAAATGTCTGAAAGAAATATTGAAAAACATAAAATAATGTGCTTCTTCCTTCCTTCGTCTTTAGTGTTCTTTGACAATAAGTACACGATGTAATTGAAAGGACTGTACTTTACAAGTAAATTATTTAACTGATCCTATGAAATCTTGAAATAAACGTTGACAGTCCACTAAAACGTATAGTTGGAATCGCGTCCCGCTGGTGAGTGCGGTGAGCGGCAGCTATCTAAGTCGGTCGGCCGCGAGGTCGCGCAGCCCAGCGAGGCCCCATCGAATAAAACTCACTACTAACTGATGATGAAAACAGCATTTCAAGTGACCTCGTTCAAATCTAGGACAGTACCCAAAATAACTAGGGCACTGTTACTGCGCAGCCGCTAACGCAACCCGTAGACATAGGTCCGCAGCCAACATAGCAAGACCCGCGGCTATCTGCGTGGCGACGCCCCCTTCGTGCTGGCTGGCCTGCTGCCCCGGAGGAAGGGCGGGCCCATCGACTATGGTTACGGCATTTGCCGAAATCGACCTCCATGCGGAAGTTTCGTGCACTCGTGCCGAGCCTCTTTAGGTACATCTCACGTAGATATGAAAAATTCGAAACTTCTCCAAATACTTTTTGCATTAAGCTGGTAAAATGTTAACAAAATGTTGTATTAATTTTATTTAATAATAACAAAAACTTATTGTCCCTATTTAATCTTTAAGTACTTTTAAATTTAATTTATATTATGAGACTAAAAGTACATATAACAACTTTTATTGTACCGTACCGTTAAAGTTACTAACCCTGTGAAAAATTTCTGTTATTCAAAATTCATAACTAAACATTTTCAACTAGTCATTACTATATCAGTTCGGAAAACTACAAGTAACATATTTGCGATGACGTATTTTAATTATCAGCAATATAAGTAGATACCTATTCAGTTGACTAGTGTGGCGCAGTCGTGCCAAATTGAGTTTACTATAATCTTTCCACAATTATCTACAGTTCATTCGATAACTGAATATTATGGAGCATGCGATGGCAATGTATGATCGTGAAAGAATTTTAGTACAATCAGTTTGAACTGCCCGCTATTGGTAGCTACGATACATATAAATATTATTGCATCATGAATCTCTATATTTTTGTCTTTATTGTAAGGGTTAATATGCTTATCCATTACTCAGATGTCAGGTTAAGATTCAATATAATTTTTCTGATTCGCCTTCTCTTGGATTTTTATGATACACAAGAGTATATATCTATATTTTTTGTTATAAATTATAGTATCGGTCTTAAATTTAATTTGGGACTAACTCTATGTTATTTGATACTACATATAATATCAAATACTTACCCCGTGGGGCTTTAAAATATAACCTATAGGTAGCACTCCTGGATAGTGTAGCTTTCTAATTGTGAAAGAATTTTCATTATCGGTTCAGTATTTCCGAAGAATACCCCAGGGTTACAAACTTTACCTCTTTATAGTATTAGTCTAGACTATGTTGTGGAGCGCTAGGAATTTGCTTCCGTACCTACTTACCTATATAAAATTATTAAGTACGACCGAATTCAGAACATTTTATTTATATCTGTCTACTAGCAGATAAAAAGCTTTAAATAATTTTAGTTATTATTATATTTTAAACATTTTACTATTATTAAAATATAATATTAATAAATCTTTATTAATTCTCAAGTAAAATTAAAAGCTCTTGTTAACAAATTCTTTTTGCCATAACTGTCAGTTGATTATCATAATTGTCAGTCATGATTATGATAGTATAACGCCTGTCAGATCAGCTAGCCAATGTACTTATTATTCTTCTTCACTAATTTACACAAAGGAAAATATCCTTCCGAGGACAAATAATTGCCTAAACGAACGAAAAAAAACATATTTGAGCAATAATAATAAATCGTAACGGAAAACAATGTTTAAAATTAAAAAAATATCTAGTTAAGAAAAATTCTTAGCTTCTATAAAATGACTGCTCTACACTACATACAGTTGGTATCAACTATATAAGTACCCACCGACCTTCTTTGTGTATGAGCGCACGCAGTTAAACTGGAATATCTTGTCTAGTTTCAATAGCATTTCTGTGATAATTATCTAAGTTCTAGTATAGTCTTTTTATACAGTCTGTTCGTCTAATGCTTAATTTAGATAGAGCTGATAAGATAAGTAGTTTCATAAGAAGAAAAAAAGAAAATTCTTTACTATCATTAGCCATTTGCATTGCAACTCTGTTGTCTCATTTAAAGTTTTAGAAATCTTATGAAACGAAACAGTAACAAAAGTACCTTAGTGACCAACATAATGTACCTATATAGCTAAAAGGCGCCATCTTTCAGTCGATATAGGTAACCGAAATGAGGTCAAGTTAAAACAAAAGAATTCGGCGGCACAAAGGCAGCGAGACCGCGAGAAATGGCGGGAAACGGAATTAGAGACACCGTAGAGCCTCATATGGTCAAAAATTCACTGTAACTGCATGTGAATTATAACTTCTAGAATTTCTTAGACCTATCCTATAGGAACTAAACAATGTTAGAAACAAAAAGTCTTTCACATAAACTTCCTGACATGAAAAGTTGTTAGCACGTATTGTGACAAATCGTCGGCAGCCCCCCGAAGTAACTGATAACAGCGTGATAAAATGATAAGGTCTCACCGTGTGTCACTCTGACGGAACGTGGCAATTTACGCGGCACTTGAAACTAACGATTACGTCCTTGTTACAACTGTAATTTGATTTCTGGAAGATGGTCGAAGGGTACCTGTGACGCGAAAAAAAAAACACAATGAAAAATTCGGATGTTGTTTTTAAGTTAAACGTGATAAACGGTCAGTTGAAAACCCATTTGTATGTTTGCCAGCGAAAAAAATTTTTGAAAAATAATCGCGCAGCGACACTCACCTGAGGAGGCGACTGCTCAGAATAGGTTCGATGGAGTAGTGGCAGCGAAGAGAGGCATGTTATGTATATTTAAGAGAGAAGACGCGTCTAGTACGCTGGCGCACGGTTCACGTCGTCGCAGTAGCATGCCGCATTGTGGTCTATACGTACCTCTGGATAAAACGAAACGCCCCAAGCTCCAAGGCCCGACCCCTAAACAAAAACTATAGGACGTAACTACACGATACTCCAAATTATGTCCGTTGTTGCCAGTCAATTCTTGAATGACTTATGAGATTATTTCAAACTTATTTCGCTTCATCGTATTTTGGCGGACGGATTATAACAATAGAAGAATATTTCTCTTGGAGAACTAAGTTTTATATAAGCATTTGATATAGGACTTATACTTAAGGGATTATGGGAGTATATTTTAGTAATAATATAATTTTAAAATCTTTTGTTAAATATCAAATAATGAATATGAAAAATTACGGTTTACTTAAATGAATAAGTATATAGTATTATTTTATATATTTCCTACGAATAAATTATCAAAATCTTTATTTAGAAATCACTACAATTCAATTATATTTAACTGAAGCTACAGGCTACCAGTTTTTCGAAACGACCACTACTGAGAAGAAATGCCGAAAGAAACTAAAGCAGTTTTGGTCCCTATCATGTCAGTAGCGCTTGAATTATGCTATATTTTTAATTTCTTATCAATTTATAATTTATTTGCAATAAGCGACCATCCCGAAGCTTCATTTCTTCCGTTCCTGTAGGAATTACGGGATACTAAAGCCTATCTCAATAAATCTATATCCTTAGGTACTATAATAGTCAGTCTGACACTGAAATAGTTTAACACTGAAATATTTTTTCTAATGTTAATAGTTTAAGTTTTGCGAGTTCAACAAAACTAACTAAGTACTTATTATAGTAAAGATGTGCAGCCAAACACAGGTAAAGTCGTTTATCACAAGCTTGAAATAGTACTCTCTATTTTCTTATGTATTGTGTGGGTTTATAGCGACGAGCGATGTAATAATACAAAGAATGCTTAATGTTATTTATTAAAGGATAACCAACTGATGCGCAGAATCAAATGCGCGTTCTATGACCTGTCTTAGACGGCATATAAATGTGATAAACTTTGCTACACAAATAGGCAAATTGTAAGTTTAGTAACGAAATATACAGCCGCTCTTTATTGAATAAAATAAATACTTACTTATTATATAGTCAACTGAGGATTATGGAACATAAAGAAGAAGTTAAATAAGAATTTAGAGAAAAGATATAAGTATATTTTCACAACTCATGCTCGACAATGTTTAATCATATGTATGTCACGAAATGTCAAAGTAAAGCAAGACTTTATACCCTTGGGAGATAATATTGTATGGAACGTTGAAATTCGTATGAAGACTCTGCATATACCTATTGCAAAGAGTTTTTATTTTTAAATCGAACTTTTTATTCCAAACGCCACTATAAACAGAACATAAAAAAATAAATAAAAGAAAATGGCGACATTCTGAAGAAAAATAGATTAAGAATTTAAAACTTTCAAATATCTTAATATGAACAATTATATAAATGTCGTCAATTGATTTGAGCCGGAGTTCATTAAATTAGATGTTTTAGGCATTATTATAATCTACTACCGGAAAAATCAAACGGCATTTCAAAATCAAAAATTTTTTGTAGCACTTTCTTTTTATTTTCTCGTATAAGGTGTGAAAAGTAGAATACCTCCTCTAGAGTAAAGGACTATGGTAGTCTTGGGCTAATTGAATCCCTCGCTTCACCTAGGACTCTATATGACTCCCTCGCTTCGGTCTGTAGACAACATAGGCGTTAGATCCTGAAAGAGTTCTTCGTTCAGGATCCAACGCCCGTGACGTTAAACAGCCCTTTACTCCCTAGGTGCATAATCTACTATTGTACATTTATTCTCTCTATGTATCAAAATTTATCAGAAATTAATCACATTTAAGCGTCACTTCATTAATAATTGAAAACTCAGTGCAATTTCCGTTATCTGCTAATATATATGTATGTATGTATGTATATGTGATTTGTACCCTACAAATTATACGAATTGAGTTAGCCCCAAACTAAGTTCGATAGTTGTATTATGGGGTACTAAGTCAACGGCACTATTTACTTTAATAAATACATACATACATATAAAGATAAACATGCAAAACCCAGGCCAATTAGAAAAATCATTTTCCATCATGAACTGACCAGGATATTAACCTGGGTTTCTTGGTTCAGAGGCAAGAACTTACCACTGCGCGAAGAGGTCGTTATTCATGAGGTATTTACGCTAGTACATATTATTATTCAAGTTTTTCAAAGAAACTTACTTATAGCTGAACTGAATATACTCGTATCCACTGGATACCTCAACAATACATTACACGTCCATATTTAGGTCAGCAAGTTGAGTGATTATATTTATTTCTATACGTTTTAAAACACAAAATATGTGCAACTTAATCAGTTCTCGTTTCTGAAATTCAAATTTGATCCTATTCCATACAATTTGTTGTTTTTATGCGCATAATACCCATACATTTTAAGCTTGCGCAATTCTGAGTGGATATTGTTTATGTCAATAGAAAATAATAGGTAGGTAATTTTTTATTATTCGCAAAAATACGTCGCTTGATAAATTTCATTTGAGTTTATAATCTCTTTATTTTTTGACTAGTTTCTGATTATGTACAGACAGGGTTTAATCAAGGCGAATGATTTTGTTGTGACATGATGACATCACATGTAATGTTAGTAAGTATTTAGTGATAAGTTTTAGCATGAGTTTAACGGAGCGGACCGGAGATTAATAGTTCTCTGACTGCCGTAACAAACGGTCAAGTCTCAGAAAGTTTATTATTTCATGGTGACCCAGTCAGTACATTTAAGAAAGAACACGCATAAATGCACATACATACACTAAACTACTTAATATTACACATACAAGTAGTAGATATAGTTGGACTTCAAAATCAGTAATTAACATCAAATGTTAATAACTGATTTTGAAATTTTATATAAATATAGATTTCAATGGTCAGGGTGTCTCATAGGATTATTTTACAGTGTTTCATAATTAATACATTGAAAGAAAGTTCTGGTTTTCGTTTACTTTGCCCAATACCAAACATCTCACACATACGCAATAGATACTATGCTAAATTAATTTAAACTAATTTTAAACAATATTCACTTCTGCATATTTTAAAACACCTTAATCATTTTATTTCTTTTAGTAATCTTTGTTTATTTATAAAATTAAATCTAATTAAAAACTTAATAATATAAATTAAAAAATAACTATAATTAACAACCGTTACAATTCCGGCAAAAGGTCATGCCCAGAAAACTGTCAGGTTTGCCAATTCATATTTCAATATTTTGCAACCCGGTCAACATTAGCCTTTTAGTCAGAAGTCAAAAAGCTCATCTATACTTATATTATAAAGAGGTAAAGCTTATTACTGTGATTGTTTGTTTGTAAGAGCTAATCATCGAAAACACTGAACAGATTATGAAAATTCTTACACAATCAGAAAGCCCAACGAAGTAGACACGGTCGGCTAGTTAATATTATATTTTATTAATTATAACAGCAAACGGCATCCCTAAACTACGTATATCTTTTAAACGGATCACACTTACATAAACGAGGAAATAAATAGGTCGAGGACTTTGGGACTCCAATGGGCCGAGGTCGCAGAAGAGGGAGGGAAGACCAGGTCGGGAAACTAGGTTGCCCTACATGCCTATATAGTCACAAAACTTTTCATAATAGTTTTATGATATTAGAACATCTATTTCGAGGATAAATATAATCTTGAATGCAAAGATAGAAAATGAATGTATTATAATTTTCAGGCCAACCCTTTGTTAAGTAGGTAATTATCCTTTTATTGCCTTTTTAATTTATTTTTAAAGCGTGGCGGGTCGGAATGAAACTATTTCTGAACTTCACACACTAGTTTCATCGCCTGAAATAATTAATCCCTACACAAAGTCACATTATAATTAAATTAGATCTTAAGTTATAGAGGCCATGCCCCTTGTTATGGTGCTTATTTCTGAAACAAAATTGACATCCAAAAAATATTCCTAAATAGTAAAATTGACAATATTAAAAATTAATACAAGAAGGTTAATATGTCGGGAAGGGGGTATCAAGATGAAACCTACCTATATTTTAAGTTAGACCTCATAGATCATAAACTCTCTGTGTTAGACCTTATACAATACAACTGTGAAAATCTCACTAAAATATCCCTCAGAATGAACAGACATTGCTCAGTTTCAGTTTTATTATATGTGTAGATTATAATTATGACATACATACGTATGTAGCGTGTGAACAGAAGTTTTATTTGCAGTGGATGTTGATGATGTGAATGTATTAGTAAATATATAAGTAATCAAAACTGGCTACATTCGAGGCCGGCTTAAAAATTTACCACATGGTAACGATCGATTGACCTTCTTATTTCGTAAAAGTATTTCGATTTTCTATTTTGTACAGATCTTTGGAGAAAATTGGCTGCCACACAATATATCTAACTTCTATAATCAAAAGGTGCATTTTGAGAAAGGTGCACCCTTTTAATTTAAAGTTAAATACGCTAATAAACGTTAAATTGTTAATCACGTTAATAAGTTAAATAGTTTGATTAAAATACGCCCACCAATTTATTATAAGTAGGTATTGTTGAATTGTTTTTGTCGAAAAAAAGTAACAACATACAAATACCCATACATACATATATATATTTAAATAACCCATATAACTGTAGTTTCATCAGAATATTATATAAGCTACAGTCCAAATTCCACGCGAGAAAAAGAGATAAGTATCTGGACACAGTAATAAATAAAGATGTTTAATAATACAATGTTTCTTGTCAATTTTAATTTTACTGTGAACACTGTGAATTTTAGATAAAGCGCTAAAGACGGTTCTTTCTTCAACTCACTATCAATTCGTTTGAATGAACCTCTTGTATCCCAACCGGATTACGCACGTGGGCTTACGTAGATTTTGATAAGACTTCATTTTAAAATCCCTTCCCTACTTACCTTTCTTACCAATAGAACTATTTATCGCTCCGAGGGACAATTCATGGAATGTACAATGTCCTTGCGCAAATGCACATACCTATTTTGCTTTAATAAAGGTCATTCTGCAATAAATTTGAATTGGTCGATATGCTGCTGACCGTACCTACATTCATTTCGCATAGCATTCATCACATCTGACCTGACTGGGTCCAACGCGATTGTCCAGTTTGGTTCGCATTAATCATGGTGTTCTTTTCTAAAGGATTCTTTTCATATTATTATCACAGTCAAATTTTTGTAAGAGACTACTGTCTTTTATCTAGGGTATCAATTTGTCACAATATCCCTAGAGAATCGTGTAGCCCTTTAAAGTTACTCCTGTTTTATTTTGACCTCAATGTTTACCTGTTTTATTTTGACCTTCGCGGTGACTTTCTTCATACACGGATTATTTTTAAAAATATTTATATTTCATACTAGCTGATGCCTGCGATTTCGTCCACGTAGATTTTACTATAATTTTTTTGGGAAAAAATAGCCTCTCTTTTATTCTAGGTCTTAGTCCATCGCTCTGCCAATTTTCATCCAAATCCGCTCAGTAGTTTTTTTGTGATGCGAGTACAACAGACAGAAAAACAGACAGACAAAAATTCTACAAACAATCGTTTTGTCTTCTACAGGCCCTAAAAAGAGCCCCTGTACATATATTTATTTCTTAAAAATCACCCATGTACAGACATACTTCAGTTACAATTTTATTATATAATATGTATGGATAACTGCGCTTACCCAACAGAAGGTATGTAAGGGAAGGTTAAATAGAACAGGCTAAATATTATTTGGACACGAGGCGACGGTTTCCGTTCCATTACTTTTAAAATTGCGAAAAAGTCACGTTTACATGGGGCTTCCATGTAAACGTGATCTTTTCACATTTTACCTTACATATTTATTTTTGGACGGCGGAGTTTTATACTTTATAAGGTCTCGATGTTACCCTTTGAGTACGTTACCATAAAAAAGAGCATAATAATATTTTTTTTTATTAATTAAAAAATTAAACAGTTCATTTTCTAATGTTGATCATAGTTCTTTTTTTTTTAATTAGTGAAATATTTATTCTTATGAAACTACTTACAATAGATCTAACGTTTTTATGATTATTCATAATTAACTGACGGATGTTTCTTAACTTATCAGTATCTATCCCGTTGGATACCTTATCATTTGTACCTTCAATATTCGTACATGTTAGGTGTCTATTGCCTTTTAAATATTCTTAAGTAACTATTTAGCAAGTTTTATCTTCTACAATTTTATAACAGACTCAAAAGATAGCGAGCAGGTTTTTTTTGAGTTCTATACCTCGGTTTTTCCAACGCGAACACTGATTGTACATATATGCATTTTTAACTAAAATAAAAACTTAAATTTAATTATGTTACGTAGTTTAATATAATTAATAGTTATTCAATAATAGTAGATACACGGACGGAGTACAACTAAACACTTGTGTACGCTGAATAACTACAATTTCTTATTAATGAATTACATAGCGACCTCGACTCTATATATCTACACATGGTCCATAAGTTTATCAAATATTAATATTTTTAACAAATTATTTATATGTTTTTAATTTCCAAATTTATTTACAATAGACTGGCTTCTATTTCGTTTTGTAATTCTATTTTAATATTTTAAAACAGAAGAATATGTTTTGTTACTTTGGTCGAACACGCTTACCTAGGTGTTAGATAATACATTAATTTATATAGGAAGGCTACTTTTATCCCGTATTCCCGTGGAAACAAAACAGTACGTACGGGCGAAATAATAGAATGATGTATGAAGATCAGTTATAATTAAAATATTTTACTCGGTTTACTCACGTCAATTTTTAGTCGGTATCGCCGACCGTTTCGGCCTATTCAGAAGGCCACTCTTCAGGTCAAGTCCCTGAAGACTCGCCCTGAAGAGTCCCTGAAGACTCGCCCTGAAGATGGCTAATTTAATTACCTATGTCATCTTGCGTAACTTTCAAATATCGAATTCAAGATCAGTTATGTCTGTTCAAATCGGAGGATCGGAAGTAGTAAAAATAAATATTTAGTTTAAAACAAAGATGTAGATTTTTAGGCCCTTGGGAAATTATTCTAGATATAGTATTCTTTGTAATGAGGCAACGTTAAGCTATAGTAACTTTTATATTGATTCTTCCAGAGCAGAGGACTCTAGTTTCGAATAGGTCTCCACTCCAGCAACTTGCTTCATAGTAAGTTTGTTACACTGTACCGTATACCTTACCCCAAATTCAACAAAGCATGCCTGATAAAAATAAGAAATAAATAATTCACTTTCCCATATAAAGCTGAGTATTTTGTTGGTTCATAAATCTAAACATCTTGACTCAAACAGCTCGAGTTCCTTAGCGTTTGATATTTAAGTAAGACGAAGTTGCTCATTCTTTCCAGCCATGTGTTACAAATATTACTAACGCGATGTAGGTCGAGAGCCGCATCGTTCTGCCAAACCCACACGAGCTTAATTCGTATCGCGACACACACTCACACATAAACGTCGGCCCCGTGAAGTAGGCCGAAAAACTCGCGCATGCGTCGACGTGCCCACGTAGATAATAGTCCCTAATACAGCTGGACCCGTTTTGGCCGTCTGTATTAGTAATTTATAGGCCCTGAACGCTTCTACTACGATATTGGTGTTTTGCGCGCTTGATACTTATTTCGCATTGATTCAGATCCATACTATTACTAATTATAGGTCGATATGACATTTTTCAGTGTAATCGCTTTCCACTGAAAATGAATAAAACTGATGATAAAGGTACATAATCTTTACCTTTCTTATCCTCTAAATATCCTGAATCTGTATCCAAAATGTTATTGAGCATTTTTACTGTAACAATTTTGTTGAATAAAAACAAAATAACAAATAAATATACAGGGACAAATCACACAATTGAATTAGACCCCAAACTAAGTTTGCGACTTGTATAACTGGATACTAACTCAACGATAAGTACTATATTTTATAATAAATATCTACTTATATAGATAAACATCCAAGACCCAGGCCAATCAGAAAAAGGTCATTTTCCATCATGACCTGACCAACTAAGTACCGGTATATACAAGGTATGATACCAACCTTTATATAATACCAACGTACCTATGGTTGTAATTAGAACCAATTCTAAGACATATAAATCATTATAAATAGCAATTAAACATTTGTCGCAAGGTAGCTTCTGTTTTTGTAGCTATAGTTAGTAAATAAATAAGCACTATAAAGTGCGGCTGGCATTTAAATGACATCGGATCGTTGGCGCTACTTAAGTATTACTAGACTTAACAGACCAATTAGTGAATGTCTTTCATTTGTGAATTTTGCCGAAAAGAATTACTGAACATTAAAAAGAATGTAAAGATACTTAGGTAATTATTTAATTCTGTAATCGAAGAGTAAAATACATTATAACGTGAATGCGAATAGAATATTGACCTTGTTTCTTTATTGCAACAATTATAATCAAAGTTGTTTGTATTTCAAACAGTGTTATAATTGCTTTCTTTACATTCGCATTTCATTTGATTATGTCAAAATAAAATATTAGTATAAGCTGTAAGAAATTTTCAAATTACTAATGGCTTTGTCTCCTAAGAAATAAATTTAATCGAACTTGTAAGAGATTACTATCAATAGAAGCTAACAAAAGATCTTACAGAGACACATCGTTGCATAAAAGCGTTAGTGTGCGTAACAGTTCGTTTCACTCACTCACCATTCCGAAATGACCTCTCATATTCTCAAATATTTATGAGTAGCTTAAGTGGTGGTTAAAATATCGCGGATCAGAATATAATGGTAGATTGTGAAATGTCTTAGTGGTGTGCCTTCGCCTATTGTCGGCTATGTAGTGGTGCCGCGGGGCCACTTTAGGTGTCAACTAATAATGGAAAGTCCTTAGTATCTTTCTAGTTCGGCAACAAAAATTACTACATTACTTTTACATTTTTAGCCGTAATCAAACAGAAACGTCGGTAATTGAGTTCTTCTCAATGCTCTTTCCGGTCATACCTACTTTTACCAGTAAATGAAATTCATTGGTTTACATGGATGGGCTATAGTTTTAGAATTAAATAATTATTGTCGACGTTTAACTTAATTCTCTGACAACTGAAATATCACTGTGCTTTGGCAAATACCATATTTTGTTATCGCTTTGGGACCGACACTAGATAAGGCGACACATTATTCTTATACTTACTTATTACCGCATTCTAGGAAGTAATTAACTTTGTCAAATTAATATAATCTAAATTCCTAAATTATATTGAAAGTCGGTTAACTGGGTTTGCCTATTCCTAAAAAATGCATACCTAAATGAAAAAAACACGAACAATGGTAGGATAATAAGAAATATTTACTTCACGCAATCTTACTTTTAATGAAATATTAAGATACAATTTTGGCATTATTGTAATAATAAACAAAGATTTCAACAAATTTAGTTTGTTCTCACTTTTTAAAAGCTAGTTATAAAGTTTGACAAGAACAATCGAATTTATTTAAAAACATAATCGCATTATAGGCACCTTTTGTTCGTAAATATTGTTTTTTTTGGTAAATAAGTTAATTCAACTTGTACTGCAATTTAAATCACTTCCTTCTTTTAGTGAAGTAAGCATCAAAATTTAATGCAGGTGCGACGGATCGGGGAGATGAACCCTAGCGACCCTCTTGAATATTTTGGAATGAAGGATATTCGTTGCTGACCTAAAATTTTTAAGGGGCGATTCGGTGATATTATGCCCTTTTTTGGGCTTTTCAGTGGTGGGTTAACCAAGGGTTATAAATTAAACTAGCTATAAGAACGAACAATTTCATTATGCATTAATGCATCTAAAGATAGAGATGATGACAGATGTTTAATTAATAAACGCCAAATGTATTTGTGTGTTTCTGGTAGTTTTTCTATAGTACCTATAAGTAGCTACTGTGTGTGTTATAGGATAGTGATTTTTCGCTTTGTTTGTTCAATTAGTTACTTATTTAATTTTCGTGTCTATTTATGATTTTGAAGTGATAAAAAAAAACTAATAAATTCCATCCATTAATTACGTTTGTCGAGAAAAAGACCGTTACGTTTTTCTTTCCCATAACGAATGTTTTATACGTTTTCAGTGGACGACCGTACAAACTCATTAGAAATTATTCAAAACCCACACTCCAAAATTATTATTACTAAAAATTATTAATGCAAAATAACTAAATGCACTATGTGTATTGGAGTTGCAGGTTTAGGTCGCGTAGATTAGAGCGAAGGGGCCGAGTGCTGTGATCCAATTCCGCTCCTATTGCCGAGGGTTTACACTAAATGACTGTATCCCGTTCACAAATGAAAATTGCACTATTTCTATGATGACATGCACTTGATAAAATGGGTAGTCTGGTAACAAGCATCAGCCTGTAATAGCCTACAAATAGGCCTCTCGACAACGACCACTAGTCTAGTATTTACGACTTTATTTAAGTACAATCAAATTTGTTTAAAATAATAAAGTGTATTGACATTTATCGATTTTTACATGAAAAATGTTGAAATCAATTAAGTATGCTGTGTATACTTAAATAGCCTTGCCCGTGGCTTAGGGAAGATAAATTTGCACGATCTTTACGGTTTTTTTTAAGTATTTTTTCGATATAATCCTAAATAAATATAACTTCTTCTACCGCTAAATTTATTATTTTCCCAAGTACCGTCACAACACACTAACATCTGGTATAGGGTCTAGTGAATAGAAAGGTATGTATACCTACATATATATGCGTTTAATACTTGTTGTTTAATTAAAATTAAGCAACGCGAAAGTTTAGCAGCACTTTTCCCTGGTGTGAGATTTTTTATAAGATAAGGTAAGGCTAGGCAAGGTAAGATAAGGCAGCTGACCAGGCTCACTTTTAATAGCCGTATTACTTAGATTAGAGGATACATTACAACTGTGATGTATGCATCCTCTAAGCCGTATTAAGACACAAATAAACATTAAGTCAATCTTCGCGATATTTTCCTCCATCGGAAGCAAATTATGGTCTTTGATATCACACAATTATGTACTTATTTTATAGCCAGATTGGTATTTACCTTATACTAAACTGTCATTCATCGATAGCTCATTTAAAATACTGTAAAACTTAAAGGTTAAAAAAGTTATCAAAAAGGCCGAGGGAGCCTGGTGACCTGTACCACAGGCCTATTCTACCTATCATTATATTCTAATTTCTAATCGTTTGTAAGGTTGTACCTACATGGAGAGAAACAGGATGGCCCCATTAAAAACCATTTAAGTACTCACATTTTTACAATTAGTGTGAGTTATAATGTCAATACGTAGGTAAGTAAAACATAGTTGGGAATAATCTAAACGAAATGGGCTAATTGCTTGTACCATCAAACTGCATTCATCATTACTGTATACTAAATTGCATGTAATTGAATTTAATCCAAAACCTAGTTACCTCTTGAAACTTAGTGAAATCGTACCTTAAGCCCCACTTATGCAATCGGGGTACGGAGATGATCGTAGGATTTAGGTCAGCATAACAACTAGGACTGTTGCAATCTCAACAATTTTGAATCGGGAATAAGGTGTTTATTAGTACTTGTGTTTGGTACCTTACTAGATCTATTACAATACCTGAGTATATAACACAAAATTTATATTTGTTTTTTGAAATACCTACTCGTAACAGTATTAGCGAATTTATAGAGCCTAAATTAACCTATTGCCAGATTTTTTGTGCTACACTTTAAAGAAAATGTATTTATTATTTATATAAATTGTGCTTTGATGAAGGAGCAGAGGCTCTTGGCACAGGCTTATGCCTAAAAGGAGACTCTAATCATGTGTAATCTTTTATGTGTTTGAACTAATAAGCTACTTTTGATTTTTTTTTAAAGTAAGATATACCTACACAGATGCCAGTTTTATTGCATTTTCAGTAAAAGTATAAAAAAAATTGATTAAAAATTTCGGTAACCCTTACATAATTGCACTGTGTGCTAGCAATATTATATGTTTAAATATCAGACTTTCACGTCTAGATTACTGAACCGCATTTATTTCATCAAATGCAGCGAAACCAGTTTTTCTTTTGTTTTATAATCCCCGTAGGTAATCGTTATCCTGTAATATGGCCAATAGTGTCATCGACATTCTCGAGCTGGACCTTTTTTATAGCACAAAAAGGAATATAGTCTAGTATAGT
Source organism: Cactoblastis cactorum (assembly GCA_020352625.1). Lineage (NCBI taxonomy): Eukaryota > Metazoa > Arthropoda > Insecta > Lepidoptera > Pyralidae > Cactoblastis > Cactoblastis cactorum. The sequence goes on along the minus strand of JADGIL010011598.1, from coordinate 18,708 downwards.
CTGGTAGTCTATAGCTTGAATGAGATTTAAATATTTAATTATTGATGACGTGAAAAAGTGCCTGTGAAGGTCTAATTTCTGAATAAATATTTTGATTTTGATAATAGAAATTTTAATGAAATAGGTGGTTTTTCTCCAAGAAAATAATCCATTGCTTTATGATTTTTAGATCCACTTTTTTCCATCCCGTATTTCAAAATATCATTAATATTGTGTATAGTCAAATTTCAGAAGAGTAAGCCAACCGTTAGCAAATGTACTATATAATACTTTGAAGTCAACCTGAACCATGATTCTGTGTTAATTCTATAAGTTCGTTTTAGGGTTCCGTTGCCAAATAAAAAATAGGAATCCTTATAGTTTCGTCATATTCGTCTGTCCGTATATCATAGTCATTTTATTCGAAGAATATGCGTACTATAAAGTTTAAATTTGGAAAATGGATGTACTTATTCGAAGAACGTATATGTATAGTATGATTTTGAAAATAAAATTATTAAGGCTAGCACTCCATATACATATGCAACTGAGACACAACATTTTTTTAGAAGACAATGTGTTGTAGGATATTTTAAGACAGTAAGTAGGTCTTTGTAAACAACGTGTTCTTAAAACTTTTGATAATATTTTGTGATATATTCGCTTACAAAGTAGTAAAAAGTCTGCTCGCTTCGCTAACTTAATCACGCCAAGAAGGAAGGAAAAAACAAGCTAATGTAGATTTTAAGCTTTATTATGTAGCTGCATCATAAGCCGCGCACACGCCTTAGCTATATCGCCTCCAGCCGTGCCCAGCTCGGCGCCGCAAGCCGCCAGTTCACATTCTCCCACTGTTAACTTCACTCGCATCAGCTTGATGCCGTTGTGCACGTTCCAATTGCTAAGTTCTAGAGCTTCGAGACACTGCTCTGGAGTCACCTGTTAAATGTTATTTGTTAGTTCCTTCTATACAAGTTCTTTATTTGGTAACATTAAATTAGATGTCACCTAAAGCCCAACTGTAGCTACCGCCATCTAGCGGCAGCCATATTACACACATGTGAATCAGTTAGCTAAAGTGAGAGGGCTTCCAATATTCTCCAAACGTTCCCATTCTCCCAAAGTTCTAGGCCAATTTTTATTAAAATCGGTGAGATTATTCGTTATAAACAAATATTTTTTTTTACATTACATTACATGATATACATCAAAGGACAAGGCAAATCAGAAGAAGATAATTTTACATCATGACTTGACTTCGAACAGATGATATGAGCTCGAACTCTCAGGACCACCTGAGTAGCCTATAGTTCATATTATAATTAATTGGCAGAATATCACATAATAGTCTCATACCTGTTGTTTGAGCACTTTGCACATGATGCGGACCTCGTCGGACTCGACACCGCGCTGCCGCCCGCATGGCTTTTGGTCCGCAAATTCTAAAAGATCTTCCACCGACACGTGGTCCGTACAGTCTGAAAAATCATATACATATTTGACTTCGCCATGGCTCAAATCAAGTGATAATGATTTAAACCCCTGTCTGTTGACCGATTGACTAGATTGAAATTTGGTATACATATATACCATTGCTTTTAGTGACAATGTAACACTATACACTCAACTAGCTATTGCACGCGGCTTCGCTCGCGTCAAATAAAATAAAAAAGTAGCCTATGCACTCTCCAGCCCGACAACTATCTCCAAATAAAAAAACACACTAATTCGTTGCTTCGTTTTGACGAACGAACAAACAAACAAACAAACAAACAATCAAACAAACAAACAAACAAACAAACAAACAAACACACTTTCCCATTTATAATATTAGTATGGCTAAGCGGCACATACTGTGGCATCGACCATCTTAGATCGCTTGCTTGCGGCATCGCAGACTATTAGAAAATTCTTGGTTATTTTGCCATTGTCGGAACAATTCTTTTTATGATCTCGTAAATACGAAATACGCCCTTACCTTTAACTAACGGTCCCAATTCAAAATACTGTTCCCCCTCTGACTTCACTTCTTCATCAGGTTTCTTTAAATAGCAGTCGAACGGATTAATTGACGCATTCGTAAAAGGATTCGTATCAACTCTAGTTTTGTCCACTCCATCAAAAACATCGACGCCATTATTATCCACTATGTCTATTTTAAATGAATCATTATTCTTTAGAATGACAGTGTTCTGGTAAATGATTGGTGTGGCAGCACCGGGCGGTGATTCACTTTTAGAGGGCAGTTTAAGAGGATATCTCCTGATGTGCCTCGGCTTGTCTACTAGTTTTGTTTGATTGGTTCGTGGTGGCAGTGGCAGCGCGTTTTGTGCCTGTTAAAGGGGAAGAGTAATTGAGAAATGACCGTTATTAATTCAGGAAACGGTTATGTACTTTTTCATTCTAAACGTTCCAGTTTCGATTAATGAACTTAAAATTCTTCGGTAACCATGAATCTAGTCAAATAAAAATAAGGAATCTCTGCGCAGGACTCTTAAATATATAAGAATCAGACTTACATTCGGTTTGATATCGCGCTCTGCTTCGCTGGCCGAATGTTGCCTGCAACATAAATATGTGCATGACATCTATGACAGTTCTGTTATTTGATACAATTTTATAGTATTAGCAGACCCGTGCCCACTTCCTTGGACGTTGATTATATTTTTGGGACGCAATTATGCAAACTAATAGATACCAATATTTTTGATGAACATTATGTTCGTCTACATCGAACCGTTTAGTCACCCGCGGTAAAGCATCACATCTTGCCCAATTTAAGCTGACTTGATATACATATGCTATTATTTTTCTCTGAACTTTTTGTTAACTCATAATAACATGTAGCCTATAGCACTCCTATATAGTGTAGCTTTTTTTTTTTGAGAGGGAAAGGTAAACGAGCAGGCGGGTCATGGGATGTCAAGTGATCACCGCCGCCCATAGACAACTGCAACACCAGCGGGGTCACAAAAGCGTTGCTGTCCTATAAAAAATCCGCGCCCTCCCCAAATGGGGAGAGCGGGGAATTTGGGTCTCCGGCTCTCCCACTCACCGGACGGAGCATGGCGGCAGATAGCCGCCATTCAGGCGTCGGTCTTCTGTGGGAGTGTGGTTCTTCAACTTCCCCGGACGAGCCGGCCCATTCATGCTGCAGGTTTATACCACTACGAGAGCTTTTTGATTGTGAAAGAATTTTCATAATCGGTTCAGTATATCCGAAATTAAAAACAAAAAATTAAAAGTTACAAACTTTCCGTCTCTATATTATGAGTATATATTTCCTAATGAAGATACCTGTTGCGAAACATATGTTTCTGCAGAGAATGGAACTGCAGGCGAGGTTCCACTACTCTCGGAGCAGGCTTCGGGATGGTGGAGGTTCTGGACAGCGTAGCTTCCTGCATGCTGGCCACGAGGGAAGAAGTCGGCGTTGGCTGTTCAATCAGACTCGTGTACGCTAGCTTGCTCTCCTCTGTTATAGTCGACTGGAATATTGTAGACAAGATATTGTTATTAAAAACGCTCCATGTACATAAAAAGATACAAATATAGTGAGTAAAACAGCTACCTGAATATCTGGCACGCTTTTAGCTTCCTCACTAAAATTGCGCCTTTCTTGTTTGGCTGAAACAAAAGCTTTTCGTAAGTAAAAAAAATAAAATGTTGTCACGTTAATACACCCGCCCGCAAGTCAATTGTGACATCAGTAGTACTTGCAATTTGACAGTCAAATATTAAACCCGTACTATATACAATTACAGAGGAGGTAATTGATAAGAACTAAAAAATTGGATGACAATTTTCATTCAAAAAATCGTTTGCGCCAATTGCTGCCATTTCATTATATGAATCATAGTGAAAATCCTCAAGAAAGATAGAAAGAGATGGCAGAAATAGAGAGAAAGAGAAAGAAACCAACTGACGAAACTGACCAATGTAATGAAATAGCATGCAAACATCAAAGCTAATCAATAGATTCTGGGTCTTTATCTATACATATAATAAAACTAACTTGACTCTGTGTGTACTAAGAGAAAACATTATGAGGGGTCTTTATATAGTCAATAGAAGCCAAATACAATTTTTTTTCTGTCTGTATATTTGTACGCGCATCACACAATCACTGGATGGAATTCGATGACGGTTTTCATAGTTGTATTGTAAAAGGTCAAACTTAAAGTATGTATAGCGTTGGTTTTATCTTGATACGCCGCTTAGAACTCAAGAAATTGACAATAGTAGTTACGCGCGGACGACGTCGCGGGCAAGAGATATCATAAAACTTAACTTGTGTGATTTTTTCAAACAACTAGACTCTCCGCAAAAAAATGTCCTTGGATTCTGGAAATGGAACTTTGTAGAAATTATCATAGTAGTTGTAATCTTTATTGAAGTGAGGGCGATATTTTTTTGATTCTGTTCGGAACTGTGAATCTAGTTCTTTATTGTTGATCGAAGGATTTGTTCCTATATTTACCAACGCCGTCCTTGTCTGTTTCGTGCGGTGTGGCGTGATGCAGCGAGACCAGCGGGAACTTGAAGTGAAATTTGGACCGGTCGCTCGGCGAGCTGGGCAGTTTGTTATCTCCGCCCAAGTCGTTCATTGATCTGAGCGAAAATTAATAAAGATACATATAATCACGTTTTTCCCCTCACGGGGCAGACAGATCCGAGTCGTGATACTCCAAGTTTTATATTTTTATCAGTGATCATTTCAAAAAGCTACTTAAAATATTACAAAATAATTAGCAAAATGCTGATCAAACTTTTATTTCTAAACGATTTGTAATGAACACACTTAAAACTACTAGACCGATATTGATGAAATTTGGCACAGACATAAACAAGACCTTCTGGAGTACCATACTACTTTTTATACTGTATTTCCTAGGAAGAAACCAGTGAAACCGCGTCAAAATTTATACTTCTATACTAAAAGACATAAAGTTTGTTTTGATTGTTTGTTTATAGCAGCTAATCTTCGGAAATATTGAACCAATCATGAAAATTCTTCCACAATCAGAAAACTACACTATTCAGGAGTGCTATAAGCTATATTTAAACGCCCAACAAAGTGGACACGGATATACTAATGATAAATAACTTACTTTGTGGTGATCTCGTTAGCCATAGCGACAGCGGTATTCAGGGTCTTCTCATCATGAGCCGACATAGGCTTCATGGTGCCTGTGTGCATACTCTTTTTCTTCTCCAGCTTATTTAATGTGTGTGACCTACAATATTATAAACAATATCAATGATACATAGGTTCTTCATGGAAAAAAGTATATCAATACCTCTACATATAACGATGCAATAATATAGTGGAATAAAAAGTTCGAAAGTGGTAAATTTAAACAATTAAAACAGCTATTGTCTAAGATACTACTAATACATATTCCCAAACTACATTCCGATGAAATGTCGTGAGATAATTTATAACGGAATTTTTGAAACGAATATACAGCATAAATAACACATAAGCACAGAAAATTTGCCAAGAGTTCTCAGGACATTACATAATTTAAAAAATAATACGGATCTCGAACAGAGAACACGAATTTTATTTACCAGTCCTTTTGGCACCATAGCTACTAAGCTCTCATCCGAAACCAGTAGGTACAGAGCTTTGGTTAGTGAGTCGACGAATTCCAAAATTACAAACAACAAAACTGGTTAATTGGATTTATATAAGAACATTATTTAAAAATATAATACTATACTTGCCTTAAAGCCCCTTCTAAATTAAAAGTCCTATTTGAACCCTGAAAATATTTAAGATGTTTTTAATGTTATGTTTTACAGCAAAATTAAAACAATATGAATGAAATACATGATTGAATAAGCCAGGACAGGAGAAAAACTACAAAAAATCCCGCTACAAAGGAGACGTATTGCTTTTATCAGTAGATATAGAAATATAAACGGGGAGGGAGTGATATAAATGGATGGCCTATTGTATATCTATCTATATCTATGGTTCTATGTAGTCTGCAGCTAAACTAGAAAAAAAGATCGTCTGAAGTCTAGACAATTGTATCTCGTTGAATGAAGATACTCATCAAAACATTATTATTCCTGCGATAAGAGCAATGCTTTTTTAAAAAATGTTATAATTTTCATTTTTGATGCTAATTCAGCTGAAATAGTATGAGACCTTATGAGTAATGACAATATTAAATAACAGAAAAAATTTGAAGTTCTAAAGCCAATAGGTATTGTTACGAAAATTATGTCTTAACAGGATTTTCTTTTCTAGAGGAGTGTCGTACAATGACCTTATTCCATGAATTTAATTTATTTTTAAGATGAGGAATATTTTGTAAATTGAGTTTGCGCCGCTACTTTGTCTCCATTTACACTTTACAAGTGGTAGTCAAATTATATTTACAGTATCACGTCGTAAGATTCTAAAGAATTTATTAGCTGAAATAAGTGCATATTTATAAAAATATATAGTACTAGAGGCCGTCCGCGACGTCGACCGCGTGGAAACCCAATAAAATTCAATTAGGAATCAATCCCGCGGGAAACCCGGTATAAAAAGTAGCCTTTATGTTATTCTGGGTGTTCATTATCTACATACCAGATTTCATCGTAATCGGTTCAGTAGTTTTTGCGTGAAAGAGTAACAAACATCTATACTGACATACTCAAAAACTTTCGCATTTATAATATTAGTAGGATTAAAAGTACAACAGCCCGGTCTATAAGAATAAAAATATGTTTACTTTGATCTAAGGATGGAAATAAAACAATATACACAAGGTGTAATATAACAGATGGAATTATAATGATTAGATTAAAAAATACTAAATACACGACAAATCGAAACAAGAAGAAATACAATTCTAAATTAATCTGAGAATACTAGAAAAGTCTGGACACAGACTATAGAGGTAGAAATGTCGTAGAAATGAAAAAGGTTGCTGCTTGCTGAATGTTCTACGTAATCTCTCTCCTTGGCATTCATTAAATTCAATATGTTAACAGATACAATATCACGACTCAAGAAGTATTTTCCTTTACGGAGTAATAAAGCCCAAGAGTCGTTAGACCTGGAAAGTGGTGGATAGGAGACTCACATAATAGTGACAGGTTGCTAGGTTGCTAATGATAACAATCCCTGTTTTAAGTCTGTCTTTTACAGTCCGTGCGGCAAGGGGAAGAACTGGCACACTTTATTACACTCTAAGACAAGCTTGGGAATACTACAACATATAATATGTACATATGATCTTACTACTAAACTTTTTCCTATAGTGGTAGACAGATACTAGACTATTTCACTTACTACGGTTTTAACATACTTCCTTCGCTCCCATTCATCAATCTTTTCATGCACGTTAGTCGGTTAAGGTACTACAAATATATACAATAAAACTACGTTGTATAGACTCCAAAACTACTGGACTGATTTTGATGACAAACACAAAATATGGCTAAACTCATTAATTATTGCAGTTTCTACCGTGTTACTACAGTGTTGGAACCTGATTAACCCATAGATTTCCAAAATTTTGATGTAAAATGGTGTTCTAAATTGATGGATAGCTAGAATCTAATAAAAAGGCATTGAGAACAGGACTTCTTATAGCAATTTTTACGATGATTCATTCCTGTATTGATATACAGCAAATACGTATTACAAATACTATTTATTTTATCTCAAAATTCATATTATTAAAATGATATAATGTAAATAAAAATAATCTTACGACGCGCCACAGGGAGGTAACGTGTCCAGAACACTGGAAGCGTTTCTCCACTGTATCGCAAAGATTATACACTGAGAAAAAAAACTGTCGGCTCTCAAACCTCCTAAATATTCTATTTCTTTTTGGGTTATTATCAGAATTATGTAATATTACTGATGTCACAAACAACTAAACGTGTACTACGAATGAAATTTCTACATAAATATTTAATATGATTCTTACCACGTCCGATATACTAAGAAAATTTGAAATAATAAAACGATGTTCTAATTTGGCCAATTCTCTTTTAAGTTTCTTATATAGGACAAATTCTAGGCAAGTAATAACTAGGAGGCATCGTGCCTCTATAAGGATCCAGGTCATCATCAGAGGACTGAAACATCGAAAGCTGTCAAAATTATAGCTCTACTAGCTTATGACCGCGACTTCATCCGAGCATAACTGTCAATATCCCGGCTGCTCAGCGGAAGTATCAAGATGAAACTTGCGCTAGATATTAAGTTAAAACTTCTTCAATAAAACTGTGAATTCAATACAACTATAAGAACGGAACCCTTATAGGACCACTTTTTTATATTTACACATTATGAATAGTCTAAATCATATGAAGGCTGATAATATATATACATATATATTATCAGAGCCGAAGTCATAATTTAAAGTATAACTATAATCCGTACTATAATAAATATTCATATTATAAATGTGAAAATGTAAAATTATCCGCATTATAAATGTAAAAATGTATTTGTTTGTCCATCTTTCATGTCAACACAGAGCAGCACATTAGTTTGATTTTGTTTTTTTTTTAATGTGTTTGTTTATGTGGAGGTAGTTGAAACGCTAGAGAGTGACATAAGCTATTTTTTGCCTCTTTCTATTCCCCCACCCCCGAATTTGACGCGAAGTCGCGGGCAATAAATATTATTAAACTTACGTCCTCTTTTCGTCGACCGTCAAGACTTCGGAACATGGATTCCATTTCATCAAGCAAACTCTGACTAAAATCGGCATAACCCCTCTGCAATACAAATACAAATTATAATTATTAATCCCTATATATTTATCTATTTACTTATTAATTTAAGCCAAATACGACTTCAATTCTTGTGCACAAAAAATTACACACGTTTAATAAACGTTTTTTCTTTATACATAATATGTTAATAACTATCTGTGCCAGCACTTAATTTATTTTTATAATTAATTGGAAACCTGAAAAATCTGATTTATTTATATTGATGATTTGGTAAGTTATAAAATTATATATTTCTTACAGGAATGCCAGGGCTTTCGGGCAGTGCTAAGTTTTCCGGCCTGAGATTATCTGTTGCTGTACTCTCCTGTCAACAAAAAACACAAACGAATTAGAACCATCTTATTCAATTTAATCAGAACAAAGATCATCACAATTATTAGATCAAGATAATTTATTAAAGGTCGACAACGTGCCCGCCGGCATCCATAGAGCAGTCTTCTTCCCATCAAGTTAACCAAATTTTAAAGTGCATGCCTTGTGGCTTTGAGGTCGTGTGCCCGATTACGACTGGGTGGAAACATTGTGTTTATTTACATATATATATATATATATATATATATATTGCAGGCTATGGAATATATTGCAGGCTTTAATCACCTGATAATACTGACTATACTTACAGTATCAGTATCAGATATTTCATGGTACTCATGGACTTCGTCCGTTTTGTGAGAAGAATCATCAGTCTTATTCGATCGCCCCATGGTGGCGGATTTTACCTGTAAAGTTGTTAATATTTGACAAAACGTCACATTTTAATCAAATATGAACTTCGAAAGACTAGTTGTCTTAATATCTAATTGTCTTAAAGACTAATTGTCGTAATAAATAAATTAAAATGAATGTCGGTCTAACAGTAAGTAAATTATTTTTGGGACAAATCAAGTTAAAAGGAAATCTGGGATTTGTTTTTTCGATATTATGGTCATACGAGTTTTACTCCATTCTATGACTATGATCTAGATTAAAAGATTGGCTACTTTTTATCCCGGAAAAATGTACGGTTCCCGATGATATAATTTATTGTAACCGAGCAAAGGGTTGACAAGATAATACCTATAGTATCCATTGATCGGATTTCGCTAGTTTTATATATAAAAGCAAAAGGACTAACGGATACATTCGTCACGAAATCTCTGAAAATACAAGTGCTAGGGGTCTATCCTGAAGATTCCTTACAGGGCGCAGATGTTCACAAGGACAGGATTTAGAATAATTCCTATGGAATCAGGAATTATGGGACGCAAGTGTAGCGGTGGTATAATGCATATATTCGGAATGAAATGGTACCAAGAAATAATTACGAGCCGTGGGAAAACTACAAGCTCTCTGGTCGGATAACATCATTAGTTTGGCACGAAACCAATGGACAATACTGACACAGGATCGTAGGAGGTGGTGTGTAAAAAGGGCGGGCTATGTCCAGCAGTGCGCTAATATTATGCTACTTATGATAATGATATGAAAACCTCGGTGTCTTCGTTTATCTTTAGAAACAAATGTAGAGTCAAATAGAACAACAAAATTAATCTTAATCTCGTCTATGTAACCGACTAAACCTAAAGTTCACCAAAACCTAATAATCTCCCATATTATTTATCACCAAAACCTAATACCTTACCTTATTTAATATACTTTTACTAGTCGTTGGCTCCGAAACGGACTTGTGACTTTTCTTTAGGCTCTTATTTCTAGTTTCGGGATCTGAAAATATAAGGTCAATTTAAAAATAAATCTGCCGTCATCTTTTCTACATATATTTTATAACACTCGTTATACACGTCGAAAATGTACTAGCCGAAATACATACATGACAAATCGACTTCATCGCAATCACGACTGTGTATCCCTGAAGTCAGCAGAGGGTAAGGCGGGGTACACGATGCACCTGTGAGATGAGATGGTGAGTTCGGGTTGATCAGCGGCACCTGCTCCAAGTCTTCCGAAGGCTTGTAAGGCGTCACAATCTGGCGAGGCGGCTAGGTAGGAAGACACAGATCATTTATTTATTTGATTAAGTACACTAACAGTTGACAAAGGCGCCTTATACATACATTTGAAAGTTTTTTACAAATTTCTAAAAATACATAGCATCTTCAATAAAAGTAAGTCAATTAACTGAATAATGACGATAATAGTTAATTTAACGACATTTGATACTATTACTGAAGGAAGTTTTTCAAAGTATACCATGAAAATAACTATGTAACTTTATATTGTTTCTGAAAGATTGAGATTCTTGAACCATTGTTTTTGCCACTTGTGATTAAATGTATATCGACTGGGGCTAAATTGGTGTTTCTCAAATTGCATGAAGAACAGATATTCCATTCGATTTTGATCTGACATGTTTAGAAGTCAATTAATGTTAAGGTTAATCAAATCTACCATATATACTTTTGTATGTATGAGCTTATGTACATCAACTGTTTTCAGTTTATGTACAAATTCAATCAGGAATCTTAAAACCGTTAGATCATAGGCGCACAGCTACTCTCGGCCACCTAGATAACCAACATCGCTTCGTACACTATTAATTAGACAAAATATTAAAAATCACTGTTTATCTATATTTTCACCGTGTAAATAGAATGACTCATGAGAAGCGGAAGAATGTAGTCTCTGCCTACCCCTATGGGAAAAAGGCGTGATCATATGTATGTATGTATGCATTATAATGAGACTAAAAATGTGAAATGTTGAAATGATTTATTTCACAATGAATGTATTAACGTTGTTGTCATTGAAAAGTCGTGCCTATACTTTGAGTAAAATATTTTTAAGCCTCGCTCTCAGCGAGGCTTAAAAACATTTTACAAGCCATACTCACACATCCAGCAGGGTCCAAAAACGAGATGTCCCCAAAGTAAGCGCCGTCCAGGCCCACGTGGCCCGTATGTTTGAGATCCCCTTGAGGTCCGGAGATCATGCTGCGTTGTATCATCCTCTTGCCGGTGTACGTGTGTCGTTTCACGTCTGACCGAAGGAGGGAGGAACGAAGGGACCGCGCGCGGGTCGGGTGGGGGGAGAGTGACGCCAGAGACAGAGGTTTCTGATGAGCGGATGAAATGGTGGATGATCAGAAATTATGCTCTCGCTGGTAAATTACCGCAAATGGCGCTGGTGTAGCGATATGAAAATGCTAAGGAACATAGAAAGAAGACAGATATTATAACAGCTGTATTTAATGCTACCTGTATTTAACAAATAAAATAATTTGAATGATTGATTAATTATTCATTCAACTTTTTCCAAATTGCTTTAATGACTTGCTCACGAGGAACTCACATGACAAAATCCATTTATTTTGAACAGGTTGAATCCTGTATTGTGAAACCAACAAGCGCAACTGTCAAAATAACTGAAATCCAGCTACACTAGCGCCACAATTCGATTGTTGTCAACAAAAGTGTATTGAAAATAAAATTAAATAGATAAAATGAGAAAAGAATATTAAATGGCCCGATAAAAAAGTCAGTATACGCTAGACATCCGACAAATTTATTCCACCTCCCAATTGTTTCACTGATATCTTATTATTATGGTTCATTCTATTAAGACCTTTTGAACAGCTGTAATGCAACTGTTCTTTTTTTTTGCATTTAATTTTTATGTTCTTGTAATATTATTGTTTTATTTTATAGTAAATAAACTTGTGTGTGTATTTAAATTATAAGGTAAATTATTGTTATGTTCCAAATTTCTTCACAAAAATATTTATTTAACATTATTAAATATATATTTCTTTTTTATGAAAGAGGGAAGCTAACGAGCAGGCGGGTCACGTGATGATAAGTGATCACCGCCGCCCATAGATACCTGCAACACTCGGGGGGTCTCAGAAGCATTGCCGGCGTTTAAGGGATAAAATATTCATAACAAGTTCATATCAAGAAATAATTATTCTTGGATATATACATTTTTCGATGTTGGTGTCCATCTTAATAAATTTATAATGGGAAAATTTAATAAAAAATATCAATGGCTGTTCCCACATGAGAGAGGATGGAGATAAGACAAAGTCCAAAATGTATGAAAAGCCCAAAAAGACAAAGAAGCTCAAAACACCCATGATATTACCTTATTTGTGTCATAGTAATGTATTTTATTTGGATGATGGTAAAGGCTATGAAGGGAGATTACCACCGGGTCTTTAACAGTAAGAATAGTCCAAAACACCTCTATCCAGATGTCAGGATTAAGGAAAGACGTCGTATGGTTTTTACGCGCACATATCTATCCAGTTGCTGGTTTTACCCACCATAGCAAATAAGAGGGAGAAATCCTTGTCTGCCATTGGTCCATAAACATAACTGTATCATCTGATAGGTGAACTAACGCAATCTGGTGGCATGACAGCTGGTCTATTCTCACCTTACTTTATCTTTCCTAACACAAACATCACAATTTACTGCCCAAATTCCAGCTTTTTATGGTTGGAATACCGTAGTGTCCAGCAGTGGGCATTTACTAGATAAAAAGAAGTGATTACCTCTTTTACATATGGTTTGGTCTGCATGGGGTCAAACATCCCACAGGCCCCGCCTGGAATCACTCCATACCACATCGAACTTTTTGTCATACTTCTGAAACACGAGAAAGTTTTTTAGTGTAAGATAATTTAAAAATCAAATACTTCAAAATATATCTTTCTATATTATATATTATATTGTCCATACTTACTCTTTGCCCAGAACTGTAATTATTTGCCCAGCCTTATAATCCAAGAAATTACTTCGCCTTCCTTCTTCTGATTTTTTAAAATCATCTGTTGCTTGAACCTGCATCACAAAACATATACGTATCATTAAAAGATATACAAGAGAAGAAATCTTTTTACATAAAAAAGGATGTTATAGCACAGACGAGCTAAAACGGAATTAAAAATATTACCACTTGCAGCTATATTTCAGCAGTTCTATATTTCAGCAGACAAAAATTTTCTAACTACATATTCAGCCAAATTTCTCAAATATACATACTTTATAAATAACATTTCTTGCGCAGATTACAATTTTGTTAATTTGAATTACAATTGAGCAATTTTATCACCAAACAATACAAAAATGCCAAACGCCTGAATGGCGGCTATTAGCCGCCATGCCGGTGAGTGGGAGAGCCGAAGGCTCAACTTCTCCGCCTTCCCCAAATGGGGAGGGTGGAGGTTTTTTATAGACCGTCAACGCTTCTGTAACCCCGCGGGTGTTGTAGTTGTCTATGGACGGCGGTGATTAATTAACATCACGTGACCCGTCTGCTCGTTTGCCCCCTCTGTCATAAAAAAATTATCAGAATGAAATTAAAATGTAACCCTATACAACAAACAATTATTTTTGTATATTATGATACTGTAATTATAAAATGATTTTCGTTAAGCAAATGATCGATAATGGTTTTGTCTAATACTTTACATACACCTGGAAGGATTTCAAGAAAACAACACTTTACAAATAGAATTGGTGTTCCTTTAGCATAAGCAATAAGTAAATGTACCTGTTCTGGTCGTATTTCTCTCAATCTTAGGCCTAAGTCTTTGAACTTCGGCCTCTCGTTAGGATCCTGAGACCAGCAATCCAACATGGTCGTGTAATAAGCTTCCGGACAACATTCGGGGCGTTCAAGTCTCTGTAATTACATAAAAGTTAAAACAATTATTCATATTATAACATACAGTGCGAATTACCGTTTTTTTATTTACACTATACGAAACAACTCTTTTCATAAATGAATTAAACCGATTTGCCCCTGGTGCGTCTCGACACGCCATGACACGTAAGTATGTTTCCACCTTTATATACCTGGAAGTTGGGAGCGTCGATAGCTTCCAGTATCTGCTGGCCAGAAAACGCTGCCCACGGCTGGAAGCCATATGTGAACATCTCCCAAAGACAAACCCCAAACGCCCACACATCACTCGATGATGTGAACTTCAAGTACAGTATGCATTCCGGAGCGCACCTGCAAATTTTAAAAAAGGTAAGAAAATCTCTGGTGTTGCAGGAGTCCATAAACTGCGGTGACCGCTTTCCATCAGTTGGACCGAAGGCCTTTTTTCTTGCCTTTTTGTTTAAAAATAGCTTTATTTTTTTATTGTAGTTGTTCCTCTTATGTTTCTGGCAACCTCCTTGGTGTAATGGTTAATGTGCCTGGCGAACGTAACCACTACTCAGAAGGTCCTGGGTTCGATCTCCGATCAGGTAATGATGGAAAATGATCTTTTTCTGATTAGCCTGAGTCTTAGATGCTTATGTGTATTTGTTATTAGTAGTATAGTATCATTGAGTTAATATCTCATAACTCAAGTCTTCAGATAATTCAGAAAGAAACTGTTTGGCTCATTTATAACAAAATACTGAAGCCGTGGGTATTCTACTCCGGAAGAATATTAAGATGGCTAAATATATTAACAGTGATATCATAAACAACAATTATTATAGTACATTTGAGCTTCAAATATTAACCGGCTGGTTTATCTTTTGCTTAACCATATTTAGTTATATCCACATATGTCATGTACTTACCAAGCTACTGGTAATTTGAGATTCACATTGTAATTTGTCTGGTAGTAGTCTTTGCCAACACCAAGTGCTCGAGATAATCCAAAGTCTGAAATTTTTACTCTATCCTTGCTAAATACTAAAATATTCCTTGCTGCTAAGTCCCTGAAAATCATTATTTAAGGTTAAATTTACTATAACATGGGCAGTATAATTGTCATGCATTTCGTTTAAAGATACAATTTCTATCATTACATTTCCAAATTTAAGTGATCACAGTTATGACTGTACAGACATAGTGCAGTATCAAAATATACATATTCAATCAGAAATCGTGCTATCAGTGATGTCATCTGATATCAGGTACTCTTGTAACCCAGATAAATCACAATCATAAACAAAAATGTATACGCCATTGAGTCATACCTATGAATCAGTCTTTTGTTTTCGAGATAAGTCATGCCATCACATATTTGTTCGGCAAATTCGCAAAGATTTGGCACCGGAAAGTTAGGTCTTAGCGAGACCTCCCTAAGGCATTCCAAGAGAGACCGCAGGGGCGCCAACTCTGTCACCTACAAAAATTAAAATTTACTAATAATATTATTTTTTATATAACGCGTAAGAAAACTTAGGGCGACTTTGAATAATATTATATTATGTTTAATAATATAAAAAATATATATATATTACATATATACATTTAATTTGATAAACTTACAGATTCAAACTTATTAAATCGATAACTGTCTTTAAACATTTTGCAAAGGTTAGAGTACCTACTATAAGCATTTAATGTCTAACTGACACAATATAGTCTAATAGATCCACAAAGCCAGCCAAATATTTTGCATTCAGGTGATAGAATCGACTGTTAGATATTTAAATATATTTCATTTTGGGTTTTCATTTAGTTCAAATCCCAGTGAGGTCATGGTGGAAAATGGTCTTTTTCTGATTTGTATTTAGATTTATTTTTATATCATACTTTCTGTCCACATCTTAAATTCTATTTTTCACACTTTGATTTTTAAAATAGGTACTTCTCACCAGGTTTCATATTTAATAGAGGAATAATATGACCAGTAGCTTACCAACATCAAAGATTCCAAATGTAAAACAACACCATACAACCTAACAATGTTTGGGTGTTCAATGCTGTGCATCACTGCTGCTTCCTTGAGGAACTCAGTCGAATTTGACGTCATACGCTCGTGGCCTAGGCACTTTATCGCCACTTGTAACTGAAACATGGTACAGAAAATTTTTTATAGAACATCACCTCAGATCAGGCATCAGATTTTGACTGCCTCTGTAGTGTAATGGTTAACTCAAGAGTTCCCAGGTGCTATCCCCGCTCTAGTCATGACGGTAAATTATAAATTTTCTGATTGTTTTGCAGATTATAAATATCTATAAATGTATTTATAAATGTAATTTATATGTGATAACATTTTTTGATCATTCCCAATTCTGATTATTGTATGTGTGTTATTATGGCATAAATTAATAAGATATCTTATCACACACATGCAGGGTATACGGAGTTCAATAACTTGTCAACATTAAAATAATTATTTGGGTTTCAAACTTACCCTTTGACTGCCGGTGTTCCAAGTACCCTGCTGAACAACACCAAACTGCCCCATACCCAGCTCTTTATTGATGGTGATATCTTCGATGGATATGATATGTTTTGTAGGAACTTTAACATTGCACTCAGTAAAGGGTTGGAAGTCTAACGGCAAAGAGCTATGTCCTTGTGAAAACTGAAAAATCAAAATTGTTGTAGCTGATTTTTGTCAACAAAAATTAATCAAAGAATGATTTCCTTTTTAACAAAAAGAAGGTACTAGGTATGAAATGGCATATAGGTATGTAAATTATTCTTATTTCTATAACTAATTCCTATTATTTAGGAAATTAATTATTACCTTAAAATTTCAGAGAAAACTAAAAAAAAATGCATGCCACGCAATTTTTATTCTATGAATAATGTCATAGAATAAAAACCATACTTTTTTTTCTATATATTACTCAATCTCTATAGGCAATGGAAACACAGAGCAAAATTACTTACTGGATCATGTTTCTTATTTGAGCTGAGTAATTTTCTTATCTTAGATATGTATGGATTTGGAAAATATTTAGAAAATATTTTTTTGTAACGCCTCTGTTCAGGTTTAGACATTCCTATTTGTGAAAGATCTTCTGTTACCACAAATTTCAATTGAGAAACTTTGCTGATTTTCAGTATATCTCTGCAATAAAATTTATGTGGACACCATTTTATATGTTAAAGATGAAATACTCATGACATGTCAATGACTCACAAAACCAAAAGGAGAAATCGCTTTAGCAACACTATACATACAGAAAATTATTTTAGAAATTCAGAAACTACATTTAAAATGAGTGCTATGTTCAAACATTTCGCAAAGCAAATGTAACTCAGATTGTGAAAATAACGCAAAAGAGATACACGATTAAATTATCATTTTTATAAAATGTATTTTATTATAACTGATATCACAGTCCCTCTTTTAAAATATTTAAAACCGTAAATACAAGCGCTATAATGACAATGTATTGTCAGACAGTAGGTACTGAATATGATAATTTTATCATTATCATAATATTTAAGAGTTGCATTTATTTTAGCTGGTATATAGCAATAACTAAATATTCTATCTTATATTATTTGTAATTAAGTTCAAAACTATTCACTGAATAACACATCTATACTATATTCAAACTTTATTTCTTCTCCACAATCTTATGCATAAAATAATAAGGTACAAAAGAACAAAATTTCTTAAAGATTGCGAGAGACTGGTGT
>JADGIL010011592.1:0-22652 GCA_020352625.1 Cactoblastis cactorum | reverse complement strand
TAGCAGAAGACCCAGAATAACATATAGGCTATTTTTTATCCCGGAGTTCCCGCGGAATTGATTCCTAATTGAATTTTATAGGGTTTCCACGCGGACGAAGTCGCGGGCGGCCTCTAGTAAATATATAAGTGCGAGACTTGTAATATGGACTTGTAGTCCCGCATCCTTGGATCCACATTAAATATATGTATATAATCTAACATATAATAAAACAGTCAAAATATTTTGTCTGTACATTTATTATTTTTGACTGAAATGGACAGAGAGATACTTAAAAAGAATCATTGAAAGCAAAAAAAAAAATTTAATTTTTTTTTCTGTCTATCTGTCTGTATGTATGATCACGCTAATCTCCGAAAGTACTGAACCGATTTACTTAAAACGTTTTAACTCAGAAAATGATTTAAAATTTGTTCCATCAAACTCGGTTCATCAAAAAAAGTTACCGCCAGGAAAAAATATTCTTTTAGTTTATGTACCTATGCACCACAAAGAATTGCTTTATGATATATCTATACCAAAATTATTTTATTCGTCACTTGCATGTAAGTAAATATTACATATATTAATATGATTTGAATATTGATTTATTTTACATACATTATATATTCAATTCGAAATTTACGCGGGTGAAGTCGCGGGCAACAGCTAGTATATATTATAATAACTTAAACCCATAGTGTTGTACCTTTTAACGAAATCTTGAAATCCAATTCCATGGATGCGGGATTTTCTCGTTGGTATTTGAAGATGGGAGAAGGTTGGTATTTATATTTGCAGGACTATTTCACGCTTTCCTGGAATCGCGCTCAATTTTATATCGGGCGCTGCAAATTATTTAGTAATTTAATCGAAACATGTTTGAAGTGAAATGAAAAAATTAAAATATATTTAAATAAATGCATTTATTATTTAAGTGAAGGTAACTTATAGCATGACAAGAAGAAATTATTTATGAATAAAATCCAAGTTTGTAGCGTGAAATAGAACCAATACCTAATTTTCTATGTAATGTACATAAATAGCATGGAAAAAAGAAGTTATTTGTATAAAATTAAACAAAAACCTTTAATCGCTTACATAACTAAGACAAATAAGGTGAAAAAGCCTTACAATATAATAATATTGTGGATGTCATACCATCTTAATATTTTGTACGAAATATTCAGCTAATTCTCTTAAAAAGCCATAAAGGGTTCGGGTGTAAAGAAGGGCTGTACAAAGCTCCATTCCGGAGTGTAAATGAGACCGTGTAGGTAAGAAAGTCAGCCGAGTGCGCTCGTCTTACATAATTTATGTCTCTTGAAGTGTTCACTTTGTTTTATATGAAACGCTTTGAAAATTTGTGAGTAAATCAATTATTTATGCTCAATTTATAAGAGTAATTTTATAGTAATTACAGTCTTAAACGTTTATGTATAAACATTTTTTCTCTAAGTTAGTATCGTTATCAACATCTTAGATAGAGTTTTGAAAATTTCACTATTAAGAAAATATTAATATCGTACAAAAATGTTTGTACGATATTCTAAAATGTGCCAAAATAAAACTAAACTTTTATAATTAATTGCCAAAGCTACTTATAAAATTCTGAACTCATCTTTCAAGTTTTAAATAAAGCAAGTTTTACACTAATCTGTTAAAATTGAAAATAAGTCTACATTAAACATCACTCCGAAATCAAGACAATAACATTAAAAGTTTCGTATATAAAGTTCTGTTTCTTCCCAATTCCCAAATTGTTCGCGGAGAGACAAGATAATGTAATGTTCTAGTCTGGAGTCGAGATTTATACAGGACTTTGTCATGTGTTAATTTAATCACGTAATATCAGTATTTTCTGTGGATTAGTATGCGAGAGCTGAATGCAGCTCTGAACGTCTGGCCGTCGAGGTGCACAGTCGTTTACGATTCTAGGCAAATGCTGGTGTTTCCACCTAAAGTAGAAAATGTAATTTTTGTTATGCTAAAATATTCATCCAGATCTGTTCGGTAGTTTTTGTGTGATGCGCGTACAAACATACAGACAGACAGACAAAAAAATTCTAAAAACAATAGTAGTTGGCTTCTATAGGCCCTATAAAGAGGCTCTATATATTTTGTTCTTAAATATCTCCCATGTACAGGCATAGCTCAGTTACAATTTTATTATAATGTATAGATTAAGTAAAAACTGAGTACCTCCATGGTCCAGTGGTCAAGGCGTGTGCCTTGTGATCCGCAGGTTGTGAGTTTGAGTCCCACTGCAGGTAACTTTGTGTAAAAAGTAATTTCTAGTCTAGTAAGTATATTGCAGAATGTAATCACCTTATTAACCGCAAATAATGTTGATTCCATACTTACTTCGGAAGCATGCTAAGCTGTGGGTCCCGAACACCATCTAGCGTATGTATAAACCTATCCTAAGATTGATTCTAGTTTACCCTTTTGGTTGCAGAGGTCAGATGGCTTATTTCGTAGCAAAAATATAGGGTTAATACTGTTTTGATTGAAATATGATATATTTCAATTTTCATTTGTAAAATGAGTGACATATTTTATTAATTCTGCAAATAAAGTTTGATTTAAAAACTATTATTTTAAGAAAATTTTAAACAAATTTAATAAAATTTTAAAGTTATAATCTATCACAAAAGAAGCTTGCGTATTTATAAGTGAAGTTCAATATAAAAGGCCTAGTAAGAAATCTCGAAAAATAAAGGAACAAGTTCTAAAGAGAATAACGAGAGAGCTTTACCCTCATGATTAATGATGGACACGACACCATTCAATTTAATCTCTAGAAATCCCCCCCAAATAAAATATAGAGAGAGTTCCGTATTTTATCCGATCCATCACACTTCATACATAATTTTTAAAAGAAACTTCGGTACATTGAATACTCGCTTATGCGGCCTATATGAAGATGCTTTTGCTTATATGTTTTCCTTCAAATTACAGTGCCTTCATCTTCGATCAACAATAAATTTACGTCGATAGCCTTCACATTAATTTCAAGAGATATATAATTCTAGCGAACTGTCACAATTATTGATAGTTTTAAAATGTTTGACGACTTCCGTGGCGTAATGGTTTACATGCCCGTCTGCCACTCCGAAAGTCCCGGTTTCAATTCCTGGTCAAGTCAAGATGGAATTTTATTTCTTTTTTTTTTGGCTAAACGGTCATAAAAAACATATTACAACCAAAAAGTATTATATGTAACAGGATTTCTTTTCTAGGATATACTTATATGTATTTGTTTTAAACATACAGTATCGTTAAGTTGGTATTTCATAACAAAATCCTCAAATTTACTTCGGGGCTAAAGTCAAATTTTTAATTTTTTTTTTTTAATAAAAATAAAATTGCTTTCTATGACGCAATAGTTTTTCAAAACCAAATTTAAAATATTTTTCTTCAAATAGATAAGGATCTAGCACTTTTGAATCGTCAATTTGGTTAATGTTAATTTGATTGATGTCAATAAATTTACGTAAACCCTGTAAAGGTGTAGCACGATTCAAATAGAATTTTTAAAAAAGGTAAACGTACAAAAAAGAAGGCGACGTAATTTTATTGACAATCTGTCTTAAGATACCAAAGAAAGAAAAAGTTCTACCAACAATCTTTATTCGGTTGCGGATTCCTCTAGAGGCCCGGTTCAGGTCGGACTGGGAGGTAAATTTAACAAGGCCAGACAAACTGATCAATACCAATTTATAGCTCAATTGTGATTGCAATGATTTTCAGTGCTTGCTTTTGTAAATATATTTCAACCTTATAAATTTCACTTAGTCCTTATGTTTGTATTATAAAAGGACCTTTATAAAAAAAAAAACATATTTATTAAAGTCCAAGAAAGTAGTTTGTAGCTTTGCAAAATAAATAAATAAATAGCAAATGAAGATTTGACAATAGATAGATATACTTGATTTTTATATTTTACTATATGCTACAATATAAAAAAGCGGGATGGCCTATATTTTACTATCTATATCATAGAGCCTAGAGCCATAGAGGATACTACTACTAACTAGTTTTCTAGAGGTACGAGTATATACTTCCTAAAGTGTGATAGACCCGAAGGTCGTAGTGCTTTACAGGGGACTTCTCATATCAGAATGAGTAGTAGTTTAGTAAAATTGTAAATCGCGGAATTCAGACTGGAATAATAGTATTTATAGGCAAAAATACTAGATTTACAATTGATTGTTTAATGTAAATATTTTTTATGTATCTTCATAAACTTGACTGCGATACATTTTATTATTCATACTAATAATATAAATGTGAAAGTGTGTTTCTTTGTTTATACGATTTTCACGTCAAAACGGGGCACCTGATTATTGTGATTTTTTATGTGGAGATAGTTGCAGGGCTGAAAAGTGACATAGGCTACATTTTGTCTCTTTCTATTTTCATTTCCCTTAAATTTGAAGCGAGCAAAGCCGCGGGCTTATATTTATATATATATCTATGTATGTATGTATCTAAATCAAAATTATTGTACGTATTATTAATATTCATATCAAATGTGTAAGCGTACTAATTAATGTTTGGATTCATTTTTTATATTAATTTGTGCAAGCTTTATGTGCTCATAATGGTATAGTGGATAAGCGAAGCTATCACTACCAATTCCATTTTTATTCATTTCCACTTGAAACTACTGTACTGTGTCAAAATAATAATGTAACAATAAATTATATCCCTAAAAGAGTTTAAGGTGAATTCACTAATTATTTATATCATAGCATATACTTATAAATATTTTAACTAAAGGACAAGTGTGAGTAAATATTAAAAAAGAATTCAGAATTTGGGTGCAATCAAGAATATTCTACTCCAAATTAAGGAATGAAAATTACTGACTGTTCTATTATTCCATATCACAGAATACGCAATCAGATTAATAACAAAAACAACTAATCCCTTATTTTATTAATATTTCATTAAATGTATTTGAATATTTAAGGAAATTCTGTAACTTTGCGAATACCTTCACAAAATACAACATTAGAAAATAGCCCTAAAAGTTCATAAATTATTTTGATGAAATCAGTTATCAGGAGGCAAACTTCCAAACTTTTATCAAGAGTAAAATACGTACATCTTCTTTTTAGAATCTATTAGATAAAAAGTTATAATAACTGATACGAGAGATGGGCTTCGTTTAACTATCACTTAACTCATTTTTATATTCGCCGTTTTGGCTCGCTCGTCCCGTTGCTATGAATACAGAGTGGAGCCTCCCATAATACGATACACGGCCTACTTTGCGGGTCTCCAGAGTCTATATTGGCTGTTTACATTGGCGTAGGTATGAGCGTTGTATCCTAATACCCTTAAAATCTTGCTTTTATGTAGCCTTTTAGTTGATGTGAAACTATGCATACAAGACACTAGATAAAACATTGATTTTAGTTTTTTTTATATAATAACAGTTGTATAATATTATGCAATGCTGTTAAATTTTAGTAAATAAATAAGAATATTAATTTCCTCGATTCGTTTATTGATTATTACTTAGCTATTGTGAATTAATGGACCTGCATTGTCGAAGTTCACAAAAAGAATATTTGAAAAAAAAACAAATTGTCTTTGTGGGGCACCTTAATATTTACGGTAACATCTTTCGACAAAAGAAAAACGATGGCTAATGATTTTGTGTCTTATCCCCCTCTTATCTGTAATTGGATCGGAAAATTCCCGGATCCGGGAGGTTAGGTCAATTTTAATTCCGAATGGCAGGGATCAAGAACAATAGTTGGACCTCTATAAATCTGTTTACATTATTGAATAGTGAATATCTGAAATCCAGCTTAGAGAGGCAGAAGGCGACCACAGCCAGAGCAATAAGGCGCGTGAAGCGACGGGTCTTGTCTTAATTGTCAATAAACGTGAGTCCCGGCGAGCCGGGCCGTTCCCGCCGAATAATTAACGAACTTCCGCGATTTTCGAGTTTGTAAATTGCCTCATGGTCTCGTCGACCCGCGTCCTGGTTTGCTGATATAAATTATGTGCGCAGAAAATTAATCTTGGTGATTTAAGTACACCCTTTCTTTGTAGCCCCATTTAGTCATTTTCTTACAACTTTGAGGTTACCTTTATGCATCGTGTTTCAAATTTAAATCCCTTTGATATATTATGATGAAGTAAATGCTCGTTAAGTTTCAGAATGTGTTAAAAGTATTTTAAATATATAAAGTGATCGTATATATTTCAGTGTGTTAACCACACGCACGTGTGTTTCCTATGTATAAGAGAATGAACGCTAACGGGTAACCACACATTGCCACAATACATTATCACAATGAAATAATATTTGAATTTAAAAATAAATGTTGCCAATACGATGTTGAGTAATAAAAGCCTTGATGAACAATGATTTAAAAGGTTTCACATACTTATTCAGTTCGCATACAGATAAGAGTATCATGTCTATTACTATGGATAGACGGAGCTAAGAGTATTCACAGTATATATAATAAATATGTTTTGCACAAATATTTAACAAAATTTGTCTAATTAGGTTCTTAAAACATGTTTAATATTCCTAAGAAACTACCACGTGTATTAAATTTTTTGGTAGCTAACCTGCAATAATATGATAACAATCTACCTAATATTTAAACCTAATATTTTTTTTTATAGTTAGCGTTTATATTGTTATGATCAAAAAACAACTAATGTAATTGTATTACAGTATTTTCCGATTTAAAAGTTTATTTCAATGTATTTTAATTTTAACTAGCTTTACCCGCGTGGTTAGGACGGAGCCTAATTACAAAATGGCTGTATTATAATCACGGCGCAATAAATCAGTTGGCTTAAAAGTTTTATATGACAAAAAAATAAAATAAAAAAATAAAGCGGAAATCATCAGGTAAAAATATACCTTATGCATTTATAGATCAGAATATATTTGAATTGCAAAATCATATTATGATAAAAATGAAACTATGTATTTATTTATTACTAGCTGTGCCCGTTTGCACGTAAGTTTTTAACCTAAACAATCTTTATTATATCAAGTTCATTAGATTGAAATGATTGCTCCAAAGACTGGTCAGATTTAAATAAAAAATCTTGATAATTGCATAAAAATTATTGTAATCATTAAGACACATTCATGAGGTAAGCTATTTTTAATTTCTATTTTAAATAAAGATGATATACCTATGTATAATTTAAAAAAAGTACAAAATGTCAAGTAAGCTGTCTCAGGGTCCTGGTATAGGATTCATGAATATGGAATGGTAATTTATTATATGGGATTATATGCGTTCCTAGGTGACAAAATAAAGAACAAATAAATAAAAATGAATTTGAATTTTTTAATTTTTTTCTTGCTTTGCAGTTTTTAAAGTCCTTCAATTTATACGTCTAATGTGTGGCAGCATTCAAAAATATTCTTTATGTGCGTAGTATATAAGGTTGCTTTCCTTTTTTTTATTTACATTCTCTAAAACGCCGACCGCAAAGAAGGTGGCTTGTGGCAAAGGCCCAAAAGTGGTTGTAATATGATCTATTTTACTTTTTATTAGTCAATTTGACGACGCGTTTACAAAGGGTATTCGGTTGGATACCTATTGGAAACGTTTTTAATAATATTTATGTATGTATATGCACCGATTAGATCCGCGAATATAGAAATTGGGCTGCATTTTTTTTATCAATCAGTAGAATCAGTAGTTAGTTTTTTATTATCCTAGGGGAATCTGACAATTTACCGGGATAAAATGTATCTTAGACGTTAGCCCGATATATAAGGCACGTACAGTTAACATTTCAAGTAAATCGATTCGGTGGATTTTGAACCACTGAACAGATTCACTAGTTAGTTTTTTGATTATCCTACGGGAACCTGACAATTTACCGGGATAAAATGTATCTCAGATATTAGCCCAGTAAGTATATAAGGCGCTTACAATTAAAATTTTCAAGTAAATCGGTTTAGAAGATTTTGCGTGATGCGCGTTCAGACAGACAGACAAAAAGACACACACAGACACAGATAGAAACTGCAGATTCGTTATCTATATCGATAACTGAGTATATTCCACAAAGAATTTTGAAAAAATGTCCAATGTACAAATTTCGCTCTTCTTCAGTTTTATTATATGTATGGAATTTCATTAAAATAACTAGCTCTATAATAATAATACCACTATTTAATTTTGAAAATATCGGTCAACCTATCGCACATTTATTTGAGTGTCTTCGAACTTTGTGCGCTACTGAATTTAGCTGCGAAATACAGTTTTTATTGCACATAAAGCTTCTCATTTCTATAAAAGCCTAAATAAAATCCCTGCCTTCATATATTTAATACAACCTTATTTTATAGATCTTTTATACAAAGATAAATATAGAAAGATATCGTTTAAAATAATGTGTGTTTTTAGGCAACGGTTCTTCATTTTGAATATAAAAAGTGTCTGATCATGTTCAGTAAAATCTTTCTGAAGATGACAATTTGTATAGGCCTTTGCTATGTATCTGAGTGTAGTAATTTCACAACATATTTCTTATCTTGATTCACGTCCTTTGGAAAGATTCCTATGTACCTACATATATAATTATAGATAGTTACTCCAGTGATTAATTCAAGACGCTAATTAATTTATAATATCTGTCGATCGGGATGGCTTTTACGGCCAGTCGATGTTGAATGCCAGTGTACGTTTTAAATGTAAAATTATGGTTTTTGCTACACTGTAGCAGTAAAGTCTTACTATTAATCCTTTGTAAAGTTTAAATAAATAAGTAAAAATATACGTTATTTTTTTAAAATTACTCTTTTATATTTGTATGTTATGGTTAAGGATGATTAGTTTTAATATCGTTGAACGAGTGAAGCAGATTCATACCATCTCATGATATAATACATGTTTGTGGCACACTTCACGAAAATCTGTCATCTTACATCTTTGGGTTAGTGCTTTATCATAATAATTTACTCACTTTTACTTAACAGAATGACGTGACAGATAAAAAATATTTGGTAAAAATCTCGTGAGCCCTTTGGTATAAAATTTTACTCTATGTTAGCTCAACGATTTGGCAATTTTAGAAATACAAATAAATAACTGAAATAAAAGTACCAATGCCACTACTTATTTCCAACTACAGATAATGAAGATATTTCCAAATAATAGAACACGATTAGTGCTATGTCAACAACAGGTTAGTTTTTATTAACACATAAAAGGACTATAGTCCAAACGAGCAATTATAGCAATAAGTCTCAAAGCTACAGAAAAATATTTATTAATAAAATAAAGAACATAATTGATGTAATTAAGCATCAGAATGTAACTACGATGGGACAAAATAAAGTAATAAATCTTAGTGTTCACCGCATTTGTTATCTGATTCTCTAATACACAAACATTCTAACAGGAAAGTAGAGAAGACAGCTCAGAATTCTACACGTTGATTGGCAATAAATTTGTCTCGGTCTTCCCTTTTCTATTATGACAATTGCTTTTGGTTAAGTTGTTCCCAATAACAAATGGGCTCTAAAATAAGGAAAACAATATAGGCTTTTTATTAGTTTGCTAAGGTTAAGATTACATATTATTTTCTCTATTTTTATATGTAGTAGATCATTATAAATTGGTAGATAATGAACGGACTAATTATTTTATACTGGCACGCGGCTTAGTCAGAGAGTATCAAGGCGAAATGTATGCGATGGCCAGATTAGGAGTGGGCGTTATATATCTTAAATCGTTTTCATAACGATANNATCATTTTGAAAATAGACGTTTTGGATAACGTTATGAAAACACTGACAACGTTTCGTTGTGTTATCTGTTAAACTCATAACGACACATAGCTAGGCCAGATGTCAAGTTAGAACTTCTAGGATACTGTGATATATGTATATGGTAATTAAACAAAAAAATAATAATAGTTTTATTTCATTATCTTGTAAAAGGAAGTTTACTGTTATACTGTGCTTGTGTAGGGAGAGAATTGAAATAATGTGTATCTCTTTTTTTACCGTATACAAAATAATGTCAATGGAATTAATTTAATGTAAAAAACATATTTTAATTATCCATGTTTCCTTTTTATTGTGACCTCTACGTAATACAAGTATGCAAAACCGAGAAGTATTTAAGCTTCGTAAATGGTACTTCAAGCAAGGGTTCACACCCCAATTGCCTTTACGTACGGCCTCGCTTTGATTTTAACCTCATTATAAATTCATTTGTTGTATGTATTTAATTAATTATGGCATAAGCGCAAAAAGCTTCAGTTGAGTGATTATAAGTACATACGTATTAATGGTAGCAAGCTGTTTATTATAATGCGGGTTCAAATGAAAGATATTTCTTTTGCCATTATCTAATGGCAGAAGATTTTTTTAAATTGGGTTAGTAATTTCGAAAGTTATCTAACATACCGACGTACAAACATTTCCTCTTTTATTGTTATAAAAACTGGTTAAGAAATTAACAACTCATGGAAGGTTTTCAGTTTAAATAAACAAGCCTTAGCAATGGCTATTCCTATTACAGAGGTCATCTTGATTGTAATAGCAAAAAAGTATTACCGAAGAGATTTTATTTTGTCATCACAAGCAATAATAAGAATTGAAAAATTAATATCTCTATCTGAGTGATGGTACAACCAATTATCTAATGGAAATTGAAATGTTTTTCATTTGCCCAAAGTGATTAGTTGTAGCTCTACATTTTTTCTTACCAGTATTAATTAATTCTTTTTATTACTTTTTGATAATGAGGTATTCGACAAAGGTTCAAATAAAAACTGGGAAACTTAGGGGTCTAACTTAACAAATCAGGCAATTCGGCCACTATTATATATATATTATATACTATATACATAATTGAAGATGTTTTAGTACAATCGGATAAGAAATATGCCACTTTTAAACAACTGTAAGAGAGGTACTTAAAGCTTTTTTATAAGTATATCAGATAAATATATATTTAATATGAATTCTTGGATTACATAGTTTAGGCGGTTATATAGATCTATTGGGTACAATATACAATCTTATATTGTATGTTTAATTAATAGTCAATTCGGCTAATTTAGCCTTATTTTTATCCCAATTGTTGGCTACTCAGCCCCTGTGGGTTATCCCTTAACGAGGGTCTTCGATACACCACTTGTATACGATATACAAAGATAGTAGGGTACACCAAACCAGGGTAATTCTTGCACCGAGTCACGTGCTGAGATAATGTTAACCAACCTACCTCGTTGTATGGCTAAACTAGATAATCATTGCGTACTATCTAATATGGAGGCGAGGATTGCATAACAAGGGTATTCCATTATGTTGTTCGTCCTTTCCGTTTCGACATTAAGTTTATAAGATTATATTTTTTACATAAATATATAAAATACTTTATACAATAACTATGGTTTTATGTCTAGTTAGTCATATTTTTAAATGCATTAATATATTATTAAATACATAACAATTAATTAGTGGAATTTTAAAATAATAGCATGCGAATTATATAGAGATATATTATTGGAATGTATATTTGTGTGTCTCAGGAATATTTGCCTTTGATTTGATTCTTTTTTCACTATGAGTGGCATTGTGTTTGGCCTGCATGATGGCGATACTTGGAAGACTGATAAAGAGCGATAAGGGTACATAGCGGTCAAATTTCCCTGTCACTTATTGAATGGACCTATTATACTAAGTGTCCTTAGAGTGCATAGCCCACTATCTATTATATGCTTCTTTAACAAGGAGTAGTAATAAATTAAACGTTAGGTTTATCACCTTAATCACCGCGCTTTACCTTTTTATAAAGCCCATTATATGTTTATATTTAAGACCTTCTGACTCTTTTCGAGATATTTAATTTAGTCCAATTATTTGTGTTTCCAAAACTATCACAGTATTGATTCGCTACTTTATTAGGTTAAATGTAAATTAATTGATGGTTCTGTGATCAAAAACACTATTTTATTATTTCTATTTCCCTGTTCAGATTTTATATCCACTTACTCTTTAAATTATTATCAAGTTTGTAAGTATTCTTAGAACTTCATACAAAGGTGGCTTGAGAGACTGGCAATGCCAGATATATAATAAAATATATGAAATTCTTCAAAGGAAAACCTAAATTCAATAAGAATAATGTACCTACTCCAAATCAATTGAGTACCAAATTTCAAAGAATTCTGTTATAGATATTTTATTACATTTCCAGCAAATGTATAAAAAATTTATTAATATCATTTTCAGTCCTCATTTTAGTAAATATTGCTTGATAGGCCTTCAAAAGTTTCAGATTAATAAGGCAGTGTAATATAATTCATCTCATTTTAAATAATGCTCGTAAATGAAAAAACATGGAAAGTATTGTACGACGCAACTCTTGAACAGGATCATAACTAAGTTTTAGATGTGGTTCCCTCCCGGTATAAAAGTTAGGCGTCTCCGCCGGCAAGACTTTCAGAGTCGTTACTGCTAGAAATTAACTCACTTGGCAAATTGTTTTACACACTTGTCTACCCTCGTCAGCGGACAATAAATTGTATCTGATATAAATTTCATTATCGTTTCTGTGCCAGTAGGGTTGTCAAGTATAAGGCTAGCTGGAGATGGATGAGCGATAGCTCAAATTGTCCATTTGGTAGGTACATATTTGCGAAATCCGAAGTTATTCATGTTGGCTTGGCGCATGCAGAAGTTTAAAATGATTGAATTATGGAAAATATTTCTGCATAATTTGTTATTGTTTGCGAGTCAATTCATTGGTACTTTACATTCAATATAAATGAAATTATATGTTCTCATAACATGTTTTTTAATCATATCTTCCTACTCTCGTCTTATTTTGCATTAGGTCAGCAAGGTTAAAATGCTTTCTATGCTTAAATTTTTCGACGAACCGCTTGTCTTACGTCATTATTTTAGATTTGTTAAATTCCGTTACATATATTAAGTACAAATCAAAGTGCATTTCATTACATTAGGTGCAAGTAAATTTATTGATTAGATTTAATACAAAGTCTATGCATCGCATGTTCTCGCGCATCAATAGACCGATTTATGTGGTCTGCAGAACTGAATAGTTTGTGCGCAAGTAGCGTTTACTCCGTTTGTTATTCCTAAAGCGTAACCAGATTTACGGTCACGTCTCTGAGACGTCCTCAGACAATTAAATACCCAGCAGTATTTGTGTAAAGAAATTATACTTTTTACTAGGTTTCCTATTTTGTGCCTCTCATAGTGGACTGTCTAGAAAAGACAAAATGAAAAACATATACACGTTTGATATAACTATTTAAGATAATTATATATCTTAAATAGGTATATAAGTACTTATTTATATAAGTTTCCTGAATGAAAATGTGATATTACAGATAGACCGTTGCGAAACACCCATAAATTGTTTGTTCCAGGCACATATTTTTATTATCTGTGGTTCCAGGCTATTGACTAGCAAAAACGAGGAACTCATTTTTGGAGAATTGTATAAGTTTTTATAAATTACCTAAATCGCTCCTTAATATGCCTGATATGAAATCAAATAGAATATTAAACAATTATTATGTAAAAGGCTTATTATATCACGAATGACTATGTTAATGATAAGAATGCGTAGCCAGAAATAGATTTTTGTTTTGTTTTTTGTCGCAATACATACCTAGAAGTTATATAGATACATACATTATTTGACATATAATTATTTGAATTCAATGTATTATGATACTGTTAGACATAGTTATATGGTTTGTAAATTGACGTCTCTGTAGAAAATGCTGCTTTGGAGTTTGTTCCGCCACTTCTTCTCCATTTGCACTTTGGGAGTGGTGGTAGAATTATTTTTAAGTAATTTATTGACGTCAATCATTAATGCAAAAAATTAAAATATACAAATTGACGATTCAAAATGTTACATAGTAGTATATTTGAATAAAAATATTTTTTATACTTTGAATGCATATCGAATGAATTTGATAAACAGAGTTTGATATAGCCCTAAAAGTTCGATGGAAACAAAATGTAGATCAGTGATTAATATAAATCAATACCTTTATTTTTCTATTGAACGATGTGCAGAAAGTACTCATTTAATTGTTACATAGAGCCAGGTTCTGATTTTCACAGCTAGAACTTGTGTTTGCTCTTCTTTCAAGTTTACGAGCGTCGTTTCTCAGTTGCTATAAAATCGGCTTTATATCCTAGTTCATAGTGTCACAGCAATCTCAGACAATTCGCACTTTTTATACTGCTTTTTGATGTGTGCCTTTGTTCCATGTTACGAACAAGTTGCAAGTCACTAGATTTGTTGACTGAGGTTCAACTGCTTTTAAGGTAAATAGCATTTCGCTCTTTATTTAGCTAGAGATGAGTTTAGTGTAGAAAAAGATAAAACAATTACATATAAACATTTTTTTTTTGATAATTTAGAGTCTCTTAATGTGTCTATTGCTACTCGTATACGTAGCACCATATAGTGCATATTATCACGCGTAATTCCATGAACGTTGAACGTTGGGTACCTATGGTAAAAATAAAATGAAAGTAGAGTCTCATTACATAAATAAAATCTTTAAGAAATATGGGAACATTTAATGTGAAAGATCAAATAGAACTTATTTTTATTTAGGAGTCATATATCGGAGGAATGTTGATAAGGAAAGTTGAAATGGTCTGGGTGTGTTGAGAGATTGGAAGAAATAAGATTAAAATAATAATAATATTTATTAGATTTCGAATCCATAATGTTCGAAATTTTTTTTTTACTAAAAATAGCAATTTTCAAACGCAAGTTATTGACCATTATATTTAACCAATAATGGCCAAGGGTTTACCTAAAATGGACACATTACGTTTATCCTCTTTGATAACTCGGGGATTTAATAGATTTATTTTAGCCAATTACAAAAAGGGTTCACCTACATACTATGCGTGCATTTTGTCAATGATTTAACCTATTTTTTGATTATAAGTAGACGTACTTATAATGAAAAAATGGGCTTATAATGAAACAATTGAATAAGATGTCAAAACTTAATAAATAAAAGTACGTTACTTTTATTTATTAAGTTTTCACTTTTTATTCAATTGTTCTTAGCCATAATGACTAGTGAAAAACAATACATGTCTGAACCTTTTAAATTTAAATCTCTTAGTTAGCCGGGTCCGTCTGCTCATCGAATTTTTCATCGGCAAAATTTCTGAAAAGGCTAATCGAAGTACATATCTCGCTCGTAAACAGTGGTTTTCTTGTTCGAAGAAACAGCTTAACTATTCAAATTAATGCTGATATGTTACCTCATGGTGACTTGTGCCGGAGATGTTCGACTATTAATTTTTTTTTTAGATAAATCTTTGAGTTAAGGTGTGTTGCTATAATATAAACAATGTACATTGTTGTACAATCTCTTCATTAGAAAGCATATTTTATCCTGAATAAAATCTAAATATTATGAATCACGTCCTTAATGAAAATTTTGGACTGTAGAAAGACAACAAATTATTAGGATTATTTAACTACGCTACAATAGGCATTGTCTATCTTCGAATGGATTGAGCACGACCCCGGGACAATGGGCTCATTTACTCGTTCCCTTAGGCGGAGACGCAAACTGCGGAATGCAATGGCTATGGAATTAACGGTTTGAACACAACAAAATAATTACTTTTCGTTCCTGCACTACGTTTACATGATGGGGGAGCAAACATTGGATTGTAGATTTTATTTACATTTTTATTTCTGTATGTAATGTAAACATTGTACATTCATTATTTCTGCGAATATTTTTGAACATAAAAATAGGTAAATTGGATTATGTTAAAAATGAACGACACGTTGTTTAATTCAGATAATAAATTTGGATACTGTTGGGATATAAACGAGTCCAAATTAGTAAGATTTTAAATTTTTATAAAATATATATAGAGACAGTCATTGGAAATTATTTGTTAGGTTTATTCCAAAAGGAAGAAAATCGATAAAAAATACACTTACAATACAATATCATTTTTGTGTTTTATTGAAATATAATATTATTAAATAAAGTCCCAACTATTTTATCAAAATGATTGCTTCATTTATGAGGATACTTTATATTTATTTTAGGTATAAAGGATTATTATAAGTCTTTTTATTTAAGTAGTTTATAATTTTTTTAAATAAAGCATTATGCAAAGCTAAGCTGTATAAAGAAGGATAATATACAAGATAATCTAGTAGAATTCGTAGTTTAGACGTCACAGTAAGATTATTCCTAACCCACAGTCGATTCTAAGGATATTATCTAGCCAAAGTGAACGAATACGTGTGATACGTATCTACAGTTGGGACTCATAAAACGCTACTCTTCAGGCAAACCCCTTGGCATTCCTTCCATCATTTTGAGAAACCCTTGTCAGTTCCATTACGTTCCCCGACGGGCGACCGTCCTGATCCGCCGTCCTTCATTTACAGGAGTTACGGCCTTCTCATATTTCCTAAGTGGGTTTACTTTGCTGTGACGAATTTGAAGTCTCAGACTGATTGTTCGGTTCTGTTATCGAAGCAATGCAAAACTGCAAACACCTATGAGCAACATATTTTTTTCTAACTTTTTTCTAACTCACCGCCGAAGCAAAGTTGAGGGGTGTTATACATGTTATGTTAACCTCGGAAGGAAAATGTAGAAGAATTCCGTCATAAAAGTGTGTGTTTCTGTTTATCTGTGTCATCGTAGCGCCGTAATGTAAGCCTGTCTTTTTATAGAGAGTTAATCGTTTTAACTATGATTAATGATATTCTACTTACAGTAAAAAAAAGTTAAAGATACTTACTACGACGTACGGCGTATCTAGTAACATACTAAATACGTCGTACAGATATAGTATCACATTTTTATCCTTTTAGGCGATGTAGAGAGTGCCAGGATTCGAAGGCCACGCTTTGCAAAATGGTGAGCTTATTGGTGGAATGGAATAGTTGTTTCAAGCTCTTTCCCTTGATTAACTTTTACAATCTGCACGGAGGGAGTAGCAGTTCGTACATGCTATGTTTCTCTTACACTCATGCAGCATGGATACGTCGTGTTTAACTAGCATTATACTAGATTTATAGTATCTAACAAAATTTAATGTTTAATAAGACTATGCAAAAAAGCGTAAGATTTTTCTTCAAATTCGGGAGGCCTTCAAGAGACAATGCCCTTTATAAGTTTAGATTTCACTAACAAACAAAGCCCAAAGACAATAAATTACGTGAGTTGGTGGGAACGGCTGCTAAGCTTTTCTCAGATTGAGTCACCAGAGCCTAACCACATGTTAATTTAGCCAAAAGTTTTCCTTTGTTTAACATTTAAATCTCAATTATGCATCATTTTCTTTGTATCTTAAGTTATAAATGTTTAATAATCTTCAATGTGAACAACATTAATTTAATATATTTTCTACCGTGCATACTGTGATGATAGATTTAAGTCTAAATAAATAAATAAATATTTTTATACAAATATTATTATATATATTTTAAAAAACATTTCTGTAATAGTAAAATATTTAAAAAAAACATTACACGTAGTTAAGAAACTCCAGCAAATACATTCTAGACCTTTTAACTCACTGAATAAAATAGAAAAAGTAATTAATACAGCTGCAGTAATATTTTAATATAGAAGACATTTCAAAGTTTATAAATCAATATGTTGTATTTATTTACGTTAACTTTAAAATTTCCATGGTTTCGTTAGTAACTACAGACAAAGTAAATAAAAAAAAAATTAAAAAATATATATATAAAAAATTTATTTCGCACCCACATCAACTCTCTGTTTAACCCAAAGGTTGACTGTCAGAGTATGCTTTTAGCATTAAGTCCGCTTATTATACTTTTACAAACTGTAACTGTTTATTAAAGGTTAAATAAAAAAAGTAAATAAAATAAAAAATATAAATTTTATATAAATTATTTTTTATTCGTTGGTAGATACATACTATATTAATTAAAACTAGCACATAAACGATTTAATATTATTAAAGTAGCTTTTGTCATCCTAAAAATACACCGTTTAACTTAACAATACTAAAAATGCCACGTTTATTTCATTTGGTAACGAAATTCGCTTACTCGAAAGCTTAAAGGTCTATAAAATATTATGTATGTTTACTAGTGCGTTTTAAAAAATCGGAAAAACCTTAAGACATCCACGAAGTTTTACAAAAGTCTGACTACGTTCTCATTTCTGAAAGTAGGCAGCAGATTGGACGTCACCATTCCTTCTTTTTTGTCGTGACAAACAGTAAGTACCGCACACAAAGACCTTGCAGCTTTCGATGGAGGGAAGTTTCGCGTCTACCTGAAACCGCGATATTAAAAATGTTCGAGCATATATTCATGAATATGTTTTACAAGATAAGGAAAAACTTGGGTTTGAAATTTATTTCAAATTTAATAGGGTAAATTGTAATATTTGCATGCATGGATTCATACGTTAAAGAATTTAATATTAAAAGAGGTATATTCAACAAATAAATTGGTACATAATATCTGCCTATTTTTTTTGTTGTAGTGCATATTTTTTATTTTCAGCTGCAGCATTATATAAAATCGAAGTAAGAATTTGAGTAAGAATATTTTATGATTAAAATTATGTGAACTTACATCAAAGTAACATTTTATAAAAAAATCTTTTTTACTACATTTCTCTTGTTTTGTTACGAAATGGTTCCTTATGATTTTAAATTAGTAAGTAGCCTTCGGAAGTTCGGATTATTCCCCGTAATGAATTTCAAGTAATTGGTCTCTGGAGCCATTCAGTCTATAGAAAATTTAATGAAAATCTTCAAAATGAATGCATAAAACATGTAAAAAAAATATTACAAACGTACAATTTTGTCTGGTATGACAGAATATGATAAAAATCTTAAATTCCATTAGTATACGCCGTGAGCCGGCTATGGTTGCGAGCAAATGAATCATATATAGACAAGTTAAAATTGCTACCCACCGTTGAATAGTTAATAAAGGGTAGCTGAAATGTAATATTGCCATTTATTTCATTCACTCGGTCGCAATTTCCGTGAGAAAATTACTATAATGGATTCTGTCAATTTTCACCAATTTAAAATACTCGTGACTAATAAGTATGAATGCATATGCAGACTGTACGTTGTAAATATTCTATTTAAAATTGTAAATAACTCCTAACAAGCGTAAAAGCAGAATCGCAAAGAAATATCACATTGCAACTTAAGTTATGACGAGTATTGACAAGGTGTTAGTGGTTGTCACGAGCTCATTGGAGCGATGAGGTCGCTGAATTGAGAGACATAAGGATCGTGACAAAGGCAAGATGAACACATTAAAATTGCTACATAAAAGATGCCTTAAAATAATAACAGTGATATAAAAGTACAATTATAATATTTTTCACATCAATCTAGTATCGAAAATTCATGCAGTTATATTTCCAGATTTGTTGTTTAGAAGAATGTCGAAAAAGAAGAGAAGATGCTTTGTAATTAATTTAAGAGATTACACCATAACATAGGGTATATAATGCATTGTATATTTTATAATGATTTTATAATGTAATATCATATAGGTAAAGTCATTCGTAGAATTCGCGCTCTTAAAGCACGCAACTTGGAGGATCAAACATTACAATATGATTTGATGACTGTTTTTGTATCGTAATTATTGCTAAATATATTACATGTGTACGCCTTAAGTTCTAACACCGCCGTAGTAAAAGAAAATTATTTCCAGTTTGCATGTCATTCGATAGAGGATTGAAAGACAAACCTCTTAAATCAATAAGAATCAAAGGTTTAAAGCAATGTCTAATACATCTATTTTTATATATAATCATACATAACAATATATAAGTTATGTCCGCAATATATAAAATGACACTGTCTTTTTTGCTCTAGAAAAGTTGCAATTTTTGACTTCCACAATGTTGCTCGTAGAACTTAAGCGAAGCAGTACCCTTTCTGTTTCTTCCACATTTGATCAAGATATTCGGCGCGACGCGTGCGGCGGCATAAGCCCGCGCTCGGCTCCGCGCCACGGGCTCGCCACTCGACACGACAGCTACGTGACCGCGCAGACAGCTACACTAATCTCCTCACAGCGATATGTATGAGCCTTGCTGTAAGCACGCCGCCGCCAATGAGAATGCATTACTCCGCTAGCTTCTTTGACCTAAATCATTTTAAATATTTTTATACAACCAAATAGTGTACTTAAGAACAACATCAATATTAATCGGTCAGTTTTGCCATACATACAAACCCGTTAGATATCGCTGTCGGGCCATGGGTCGTGAAAATTAAGACTATATATAAGTATTTATTACAAAAACGGATTAAAAAGGTAAATATTGTAAAGAAAGAATAAAATAAGTTTGTAAGTTATATTTAGGGATAATTTTCTAAACTACAGGTCCATGCAATAAAAAAAAATCACAAAGGAAATTACTTTATCCATGAGTAACTTAAGCTACTTTTTATGCTGCAACTCTCAAGGGAACGTGTGAGTAGATATAAAACCGTGGGAGGTTCTGTAGTATCGGTGTAAAACTTATCAAAATTTCGATCCTTCTAGGAGATCATTTCCAAGGCGAACTTCAGAGATAACTGCTCCGTCTCTGAATGCTCGCTCCGCGTTATGTATGTATGTCTATTCTCAAGTTAATTGTAATCTAAGCATATATTTCTAATCCACATTTCTAATAATATAGTCATTCATCAAACATGGGGATTAATTAATACTATAAGAATTTCATTAACGTCACACAAGTACTTAGTTTTGCTACATTGAACTAAGGATCGATTTGAGTTTCTGATAATATTAGTGTAGCACAAAATGTGAAATAAATGGTGTCGAAGTCGTAATGCCGAATCGTGCTGTTTTTGTGTTAAAACTTTGGCACTAAATCAAAAAACTACTCCGTAACTACGTACTTACATAAACTGTGCCATGATATGTTGTAAGTTTAATACTTCAACTTATATTGCTCAATTATAACCACAATATCACGATATCGTAAACTTATAGTGTATGTTTTTACAAAATATAGCTTTTCGCTTGCTATATTTTTGTAGAG
The DNA here is from genome assembly GCA_020352625.1 of Cactoblastis cactorum. NCBI lineage: Eukaryota > Metazoa > Arthropoda > Insecta > Lepidoptera > Pyralidae > Cactoblastis > Cactoblastis cactorum. Next base: position 1,595 of record JADGIL010011592.1, on the reverse strand, counting down.
ATTACAACAATGTCTGTTTCCTTACAGGGTAGACAAAGAAAAGTCCTGAGACTCTAAGGAATCTCTTATATAAGTATTGAGTTTATTAGTGTAAGTATAAGTAGAACTTATTGGGCTTATTGATGGAATAGAGATTTAGATAAGTGTCAGTGGTCTAAAACATCCTTTTTCCATATTACTTTAAATTGCATTTACATATATATACATACATATATGAGTATATACTCATATATACAAAATTATTATTAAGGGCTGGATTTCTTTCAAACTGAAATTTTAACTCTTTCCAAAGCCTAGTTATACAGAGCAAAGTTGCAAATCAATTGATGTTGAATCTAACTATCGCTGTACCGACTAACCTTAACAATGTTTGTCTCGTTAACTAAGTTTCGACAGTTAGTAGAGGCAAGTGATGTCCTACAAAGTTTATGCGTACTGACTAAAATGGGTCATTTTCTTACCTTGACACATCCTATCTATTCATAACACTTAAAATAATATAATGACTAATATGGCCATTACGTTAGGAAACTAAAAGTTATGACTATGCGATAGTAAGGGTCATTAAGCTAAATAAGTTTTACTATTTAACGTTTGATAAAAAAACAATGAAACCAAAATTATAATCGAATATTGATGGATAGTACTGTGATTAAAAGGACTCAATAAAGCTTTGAGAGTTCGTATTTGTACAGCATTTTGCATCACTAAATGGAAAAGTATGAGAACTAGTGAAGGTATTGATGACTTTGTGGAGGCAGTGTTCAAGTCCTTGCTTCTGAACCGAAACATCCCGGGTTCGATTCCCGGTCAGGTCATAATAAAAAATTATCCTTTACTGTTTAATTTGGGTCCTGGATTGATTTACCCGTACATATGTATTTTTTTACAAATTAGAGTGTATATAGTTGGAATCCTATAATATTTCTCAGACTTAATTTGAAGCTTACACAATATATGTTATTAATCTTTATATACTTATTAATTACATTTAAAATTTGTTGATGAACATGCAAAATGGGAGAACTACTTCTGATAAATTTCGTATATAATATGAAAGCTGCGGGCTGGCCTTACCTCGAGGGATAAGCGTCGGAAAATTCTTCCAGTTCTATTAATATTTTCAGGTGTGTAATCCTCTAAATTTCTCGTTCACCGTAGAATTATAGTTATGGGGTAAATTTTATACATCTTTTATATAAAAACGAAACAAGCACTAATTGCAATCTATGAGATAACTTTACTGAAAATATGAGCACATTATTATATTAATACTAGAGGCCGCCCGCGACTTCGTCCGCGTGGAAACCCTATAAAATTCAATTAGGAACAATCCCGCGGGAACTCCGGGATAAAAAATAGCCTATATGTTATTCTGGGTCTTCAGCTACTCACAAACTTTCGCATTTATAATATTTAAAACGCATGTGGTGCCATCTATTGACACGTTTTTAAAACCATTATCAAAATAATCTAACGTAATGCTATTTAACTTACAACCCTTATTTCACCCCTATGAGAATGCAATTTTCAAAATCCAATTATTGCAATATTATTTTTTAATAATCGATAATTTAAATCTCAAATTTCATGTG
>JADGIL010011579.1:0-20856 GCA_020352625.1 Cactoblastis cactorum | reverse complement strand
TTTTATTTATTTGTGTGATTCACGTGAAAAAGTGCCATTGAAGGCCTGGATTTTAAATAAAAGTTTTGATTATAGCCCTTCCAAAATCGTATTTCATATTTTTTATGACATTATGGCTTACAAACATTTTTCAGTTTTGTAAGAATTTTGTAATGTTTTGTTCGAATGATCCATATTCCATTCACCTATCAAATTAACTACTCTCTTTGTATAGGAGTACATAAAAGAGATATTTGTTGTGTGTGAAATGTGTGTTTAATGATTATTTTTAATTTCCGTATTTATTCTTAGATTACTATTAAGATTTATTATTATGTTTTATAATAAACTTTACATCGTTTTATAGTTCTATTAAACTTCTGTGAAACTCAATTAACTTTGCCAGAAGCCGACTTGTGGTCGGCTCTCTTTGAAGAGCGAGGAAATTGCTTTAAAATAGTTTCGATAAAGTTATTTTATTTGTAATTTAACTGTTGCTGTGAGGCAATAAGAAATCGAATCCTATGAGTTTTGATAAAATGATATAGATAAAATATTTGGAATAAAAATGAATGATAAATACGAACTGGTATTTTCTTACATTAAACACTTTTAGCTCTACGAAACTTAATTCATTATTATTTTGGCTATAGAGAGAAACCATTTTTTATGTAAGTTAGAGGCAAACGAGCAGNNGCCGGGTCACGTGATGTTAAGTGAACACCACCGTCCATAGACAACTGCAACAACTGCGGGGTGACAGAAGCGTTGCCGGCTTTTAAAAAGCCATCATCCTCCCCAAATTGAGAGGGTATTTAACATATATAATTATATACTGTAATATATTAAGGCTTGTATTTAATTAAGCAACATATTAACCTAACCTATCCAACAAAAATATTAGGGACGGGCCGGAGCATTCATGCAACTTAAAAAACATGTAGCAGACTTATACCACTACTAAACCTATTAGTTATTTGTAATAAAATAATACAAAATAACATATTTGATTAAAAAAGGCTTTTAAAAAAATGAGTCAATGATATTTTCAAAATACTCTACTTTCCTGTTAGAAATTCGCTAGAAAATCAAATTTCGATTCCATTGTAACCCACTCGATACATCCGTATTTTCGTCTCGTCCGTATTCCGATACACGCCCGACATCGCGTCCGCAATATTGATCAAAGCGTGAACACTCCAACTATAGCATTTTCTCTTGAACTCACGGAATCGAACCTGAATAGTAATTATACGTCATTATTGCTATCTTTTAATTACCTGTTTAGTGCAGCTTTGAATAATGAAGGCGCTTCGCCCGTGGGAACTTATTGCTTATAATATGCAGAAAAAGTTTGCGTAAATAACACTTAAATGATTAAGCAACCCAATATATAAATTTGTTAAGTTAAATACGTAAATATTGAAAATATTGTAATAATTTCGTTAAAAGGTATTAATACTTTGAATAAATATTTCATTTTAACTTTTTATAAAATCAGAACTGATAAAAGAAGACAATAACTTTATATTCATTTTCAATTATCTTATTAATTCGGGCGCCGATATTTTCTTGCCTTAGTTATTACTTACAGCATGAACAGCGATATAAACAAACAAAAACAAATTTAGAAAAACAACTGGGCTCAATGCCAAATGGTCGAAAAAGTAATTTATATTATAATATCTTCCATGTCAGACTTACTTTGGCTTATTACTGTACAGAAACACATTCCGTTTGCGAATTTGGGAAATAACTATTTGTCTCTTTGGGTAATGGAATGGCAAGATAGTCCTTCCTGAAGTGTTGTTAGCAAAGAGCCATATGAAGGATATTACTCAACTGAATATTATTTTATGATTTTCCGTAGATTTTGGCTTTAATGAGGTCTAAATTGTTATAATTGTAAAAGTAAATTTTCTGATTATTTTCGTATTAAGAGTTTAGGTTCATCTCGAAATACCCCAAAACCGTGGAACAATAAACCAGTCTAATTTAATTCGGCATTCAAAAACAATACTATTTCTAAAAATATTTCATTTGGCAAGTCGTCAAAACAAAATTACTCATACACACACGTTACAAATTATTTTGCTGTCATATACATTTTTGTCCTACAAATCTACATTTTTACTGCTGTATCTGTAATATTTTAAGGAATTGCTAATAATTGTTAATAAAGAATACTTCTAAAAATACAAAAAGCATGAAAGAAGCATATCCATTAAAATAATAATAATTTAATGCAATTAATTATGTAGTTAGCCATTACAATACTTCTATCTTAAGATTAATATCTTAAGTTCTAACACAGCTTGCTTACCAAAATAGCCTTAAAATGAGCCCGGTGACAACAGAACTTACGCCGTGCCATAATTCAAAGCTAATAGTCGTCGGCTCGTTAGGATAGACGATGAAAAGTTGATAGACTACATTCTTATTACAACATACGTTCAACCTTTGCTGCGCGGACAAAAAGCTGGCTTTGAGTTGCTTGCTGCTTTTTATGGACGCCTCACTTTGAACCTTGGTTGTTGAACATGATTTCACTAAAGTTCCTTATTCAACAGTTTTATATCATTTGTCGCTGATTTTTTCGATGTTTATATAAGATTTTTAGGCTTTCACTCACCATTTCGCGCATTTCGTTTTGTTTTGTTTATTTGTTCATCTCAAGAGCGATTGGTTCAAATGTTTCATATCGAGTAGGTAAGTATAATCTTAAGACCTTTTAGAATCCACCCGAGTAAGCCAGGTTGAGTAAGAAATTTGGCATGTAATTTTAGTGTCACCATTAAATATTAGCACATTCCAGACCCTCATTTAACTTTAAAAGTAATGGGATCGTATTTTGCACAATTTCTCAATCTGCGATCTGCATGATGTCATCGAGTCCAGACCAGACCACCAACATAGTTCCTACGCACATATCACAAATGCAGTTAATAATCATAAACCCTGAACAATATGCCGTCATAATAAACTATGGACTGCTAAAATTTACGGCAAAATATAAATAACAAAAATATTGAAATAGCAGCCAGCAAATAGCAGAGTATAATACTCTTCTCACAATCTTGAATTGTTTTTGTAAAAATGAAATCGTTTCAAAAGGCCAACATTATGTAATCCAAGATCATAATAGAAGTGATAAATCTAGTTATTAAAAGATAATAATCACAACAATAATGACGAAAAGACGTCCAATGTTCTAATCGACAAAGAGATTACTGTTTAATTGTGTAAATGATGTCTAAATGACTTATTCTAGTACTTTTGACTATAAAAAATTAAACAACTATTTTTTAATTTCGTTCATAATAAATGGCTACAATTGGATATAACTATTGTCAAAGGCTTTTTTATTTAATTACTAGCCAGAGAAGGAAGCTAAATTTTATGTAGCAAATGACAGGTAACTTAAAATAAAACTCAGTTATTTTATGTCAATAACATCAAAGAAATTTAAACCCGTCCTTACCTAGTGGGATGTCATCTGACTCATGCCGCAAATAATATATAAATTTGAGTACTTACTTACAAAATATCATATACTACGTCATGAAGCTGCTTAGTGCTGTCATTCTGTGACTCACTCAAATTCCCATAAAAACCTCAAGTTACTTATGGTTTTGGTAATAGTGGTGAATAGTGATGACCTATATTCTATTTCATTCTATTTCAGGGTAATGACGACTTTATATTTCATAACACTTATTCGGAATGGATTGCAGGGTATTTTCAGAATTATATATTTTGCTTTTTTTAGGCAAATAAAAAGGGTTTCTCGGCATCGGTTACTCGGTCTGTTGCTTCTCTAGGGGAAATGCTGTCTATCTTGTAGACGATTTCATTATCTACGTTCACGCTAATTTATTCAGTGGTTGAGGTGAAAGCAAGACGAATAAATTGTCAAACGACTGTAGTTTTCGAAATTATAAATAGTATGTACTAAAATAAATTTTGATAATAACATTTATACTGTTACTATGAGCTAAAGATGAAATTTGTTCCTTGTAATATCTTTATTATTGCCAAGAAATAATAATTATACAGAAACGTTTCCTGTACATAGAAATAATTTATAATTAGCTGTTCCCTAGGGCTTCAATTTCGTGGAAATTACGTAAAAAAATTACCCTATGAATGAACCATAGCAAATATTTCCATTTATTATAATATTAGCAGAACAAGAAAATAAATAAACATTTGATGTCATCTGCTAGTATGTGACTACATGGTACATAGTACATCTAGATTTTTCCTCGATACGGGTAGTTTTATCGTGTTGGTATTTATAGAAATACGACTGTTGCGTAAGGTTGTTACCGAGTTGGATGGGAAAGTTGGAATTATGTGGTTTCCTGCTCCACCATCAATAAAAGCGATGGGTAGGTTAGTGCGCGCCCATTGTTCTTAAACTATTAGAGCGAGTTATTACTCGGTTACTTCAAAGATGGATGATTAACTTGAAACCCATTCAAATAAATTATAGGCTGTGGATGATATACATATGTATATGGATCATACCACAAAGCTCATTAGATAAAGGTAAAAAGATTTGAATGATATGTCGTAATATTTATTTCGTTAAAGTGGATACTTTTTGATTTTTGATTCACTTTCTATTTTATATGACGCCCTCCGTGTGTAACGGTTAACGTACTTAACCGATACTCAGGAGGTCCTGGGTTCGATCCCCGGTCAGGTCATGATGGAAAATGACCTTTTTCAGATTGGCCTGGGTGTTGAATGTTTATCTATATAGTATGTATTTATTATAAAATATAGTATCGTTGAGCTAGTATCCCATAATACAAGTCTCGAACTTAGTTATTCTTACATAGGGCTAACTGTATGATTTGTTCCAACATAAATAAAAAATAATAATTATGGTGTCATATTTCAAAGAACGAAATATTTGCACAGACGAACATAAAATAGTTAAATGAGTAATATTTACTACCTTTTATGCTACACTGGAAGTCATTGAAGTCATTTTGAGTCATTGCAAATTCTGCTCGAAGCTTCCTTCCGGATAATATAACATAAGGAAATCAGCTAAAGCTACATATATATACATAAGAAAACATCTTACCTTGCCGTAGATCTTGAAGATCACGTGCTGTGCTTATAAATATCTGTTCTTTATATGTACCAAGAATGTCATTTTTATTCGTTAGATCTGCGGACTTACATAAGTGGAAACAAAAAAAAAATTACACGTCTTTATAAGTAGCCTACTAATTGGAATCTTTGCACAAATTATTAAGAATAGGACTCGATGCTCATGATATAAAAATAATGGTTACTGGTTTAACAAAGGCTAGTGTAAACCACGCAAGAATAAGAAACATATTCAGGCTTTTATATTTTTTTATAAGATGGTTTTTAAAAAATTTACAATCTTAAAGCAAGGCTTTCATAAGACCCAGGGAAAAAAACATGATTAATATTTATAAAATTACGGTCTAGCTACGAGCAAATCCATTTTTGTCATAAATATGATATTTACAATTCTGACAACTTTCGCCGGTCCATTCTTTAAGGTCACTAAAATGTTTAAAAGATATTATTTTTCGAGCAATCACGTACAATTTGTCTGAGAACAAGGTTAAAATACAAACAGATAAAGTACTACATTGACGAAAATGGTGTGAACATGCAAACAGTTAAGTCTATAATATTTTTATTGCAATCTGAAGTAAGTAATGTTTCTATTGAGTGCAGTCAGTCGGATGACCGCCTGGATTAAGATATGATCATAGAGAATCATTATAGCTATTTCTAAAACCCTTTATATTTTAGGAGCTTTCCTTGTCTTGTACTCCTAAATTGAGATTCTAATTTACAAAAGGTGTAATTAGAATCTCATTACAATTTCTGTTACTATTACCAGATAATAATTATTATCTTTTTTATGTAAAAGGGCGGCAAATGAGCAGGCGGGTCACGTGATGTTAAGTGATCACCGCCGCCCATAGACACCTGCAACACCCGGGGTCACAGAAGCATTGCCGACCACCCACCGCCACAAAAAGCCACCGCCCTCCCATCGAGGGTTTTAACATATATAATTATATACTGTAATATATTAAGGCTTATATTTAATTTAGCAACATAACTACTAACCTATCCAACAAAAATATTATTTGTTGTTCGCATAGAAAATTTGTAGGTCATTTCAGTTATACATATTTAGTTATATGTCAGTTATACTAATATATTTAGTACCTACGTACTACCCATGATACCTTTCATATACTAATGATTATTTGTTGAAAACTTATCCAAAACTGCAATTTGTATATTTAGTTTCAATGTCACGTCTTAATAATTATGCCAGTGATAGAAGCTTTCCTACTCGTATAATCGACTCCCAGTTCACTTTTTTTGAACACTACAGAATAATATAACATCTGTAGGTTTAGGGTTCAACATAAGTAGTTATTTAAATACATTTCTAGATATGGTAAGTATAATATATCACTCTAACGTAGCAGATTCAGTAATAAAAGAGAAGAAAAATTGGTGAAAGAAGCGTTTTTTGCTAGTTTCTTTATGTATCGCCCAATAATACTGTACAATTCCTAATGTTTATCTCAAACAACCGCAAACATAAATTTGCGTTAAAACCGAAGCAGAAAGCTTTTAGTAACGCCAATGGTAATTGATTTATTTGCAGTGATTTATGACCACCTATAGGAACTACCTGAACTAGATGTTTGCATTTCTTGGCTAATTATATGTATAATTGTAACGAATTAATATTATTCTAACCATCTACTTCTTATGGTTCTTCTTTATCTATTGATAATCAAAGAGCAATTGCAACATTTATATTCAATATTTTAAATTTAATAAAATATATATTTGTAACTAGTACCCACAATATTATGAAACTTGTAAAAAATTTCATATCAAAATGGATTTTAAACTAAATTATTTCAATACTTAATTGTTGTAAACTCAATTATTGTAAAATTTTGCTTTAAGAGTTCTTTTACAAAAGAATCGATTACACCACTATACTACAAGGCAAGGTTAGATATTGTTACGTGATCAAATCGATTGAGTTCTCAATTCTTACGATACCGATGACGGATGTCTTGCCGTGTTAGTTTTAACAAATTAGTTACGTTGTTGTGACTCGCTTATCAATGCCATCGTGAATGAACAGAATGATATAATCAATTTATTTTTTCGCAAGGAATATTTTTCTTGCATATAGTTCATCTAAGTCTTGTTTAAATTATGCACATAAAACAAGAACTTAATATATGTATACATAAACAAAATACTATAAACCTTTGAGAAAATTATTTAGAATTTATTTTTTTATGTAAAAGGGAGGAAAACGAGCAGGCAACTTTCCAACATGAAAGTTAGAAAAGAGTTAAAGTGGGAATGTTAGAGAAAGAGGGAAAGGGGAGGGAAAGGAAGTTGGGCCTTCGGGTCGCACACTCACCGAACGGAGCATGGCAGCCATTCAAGCGTCGGTCTTCTGTGGGAGTGTGGTACTGCCCCGGACGAACCGGCCCATTCAATGCATAAATGAGCCGGCTTGTCCGGGGCAGTACCACACTTCCACAGAAGACCGACGCCTCATACCACTACAAATGTCTGAAATTGAAATGGTTTTAAAATTTGAAATTGATTTATAAATATTTTATGCCAAATCACAATCAATTAAACGCGAGTAGCGATTAGTATAGAGGATAAAAATATGTTCTGATATTATTTTGCAATGGACACAATAATGACAACACTTGAGCAACCGCCAACGGGTTATTATGAAGAAATTGCATTGCAAATAGTACAGATCGCAAAAGGAGACGGACAAGTTAAGAAACCTGTCAGGACTTAATGACTTTGAGGTATGCATGCACTACGATATATACATACAAAAAGGTCAGGTAGTTGCAGTATTTGTATGATATAATTGTCTGAAAATGACACAAGGGTAGGAACAAAAATTATACTACATATTGATTTTAAACTACTTTTATATAAGATTAAGTATTTTTAAACGCTCCTGAATCTTTATAATCAGACGCAAGTACGTAAAAAAATATCGTAATAGTCGTACGTAAATATTTGACATTAAATTCGGGGGAGTGGAGAAATAGAAAGAGACAAAATGTAGCCTCTGTAACTCTAACCCTTCAACTATTTTCACACGAAAACATGACACGAATCCATTGCTCCGTTTTGATAGGAAAGACGGACAAACAGATTTTCACATTTATTAGTATGGATGACGCACATATCTACTGCTGATACTATAGAAAAAGATAACATAAAATATTATGACAAAAAAATTCACTTGTTCCAGAATAATCAAAGATGGTGTAAGCTCAACCAGCGATGCGGTGGTTCAAAAAGGGCGAGCCGCCGCGCTTGCTTGCGGTTTCGCCTGAAAGTGAATCGCGATCCGCCAGACGATCTCGGATTGGTAAGATATTTGTTCACAAATACACATACACAAATTTTATTGACATTTATTGTGCTACCGAACAAAATGTTTCATATGTCAGGACTACTTATTTGGCTTTAAGAGAATAACAAAATAGGTTAGTTTATTTGAGATCTAGAATGATTAAGATGAGAGGATGTAATAAAAGCCATAATTAAATTAGGAGACAAAAATTCTGTAAAATCGATATTGTTTGCGTAGCGCAGACTACCCACGACTAATTTTGAGAGTTAAAGACCCAACTTTTTTAAACTAAATATTTTTTTATAAACTAAATATAAGCATGAAGTTTGATTATTACTGAAACTTCAAAGTAATATTAAGAATCTAATTTATTATTAGGACAACGGCATACGACGGTAAAATTCGTTTAAAACTTTAAAGTAACCTAACACTAACTTATAAAGTTGAATATAGATAGACAAAACAAGTAAGGTATTTAATTTAGACAACAAGTATAGGTAGTATTAAATACCTCTTTAAATCTGCTAACTCATTTCATTAAGTTAATTGCGCAGTAGCATGCGATGTTTAGGAGGTCTGGTTTACGTAATGTCTCCTATAGTGATAACCGATCGAGCTTGCCTTGAGCTACCAAATAGATTAGCTTTGATTAATACATTGTTGACTGGACCTGTCACACTTTTAATTAATGTTTTAATGGTTTTAACTTCTTGAGTTGCTATATCATTATGTCAAAGGATTGAAATATGTTTTATTTTTAATCGACATCTAAAAAGGAGAAGGTTCTCAGCGATTACTCCGGTAAATGTATATATGTAAATGTTAATGGGTATTTTTTTAATAGGTAGGTCTTATTTCAGAGTTATATATTCATATTTTTATGGAAATATACCGCGAATGTACGCCGTATCGCCTGATAGAAAAATGCGAGTGAAATTATTAGGCGCCGACCGAGACGCGAGGCGCGGCTTTGTGGTTAAATTGTTTGAATTTCTTTTTTTATATAATATGAATTCTGTTTAAAAAAATATATTATTTAAATAAAGTATTTTTTTTTATAGCGAACTTGTAGATTTGCATATAGATCAGAGACTTTGTCTGCTTGGTCCTTATCTGTGCTATGGAACACGATATTAATGCTAAATCTGATATATCACAAGATCACAGAAGGCTGAAAGGTACATTTTTAACCGCAGTTGTGAACTCATTGTACGTTTCAAAGGAAAACCGTGATACTGAATCGTCAATCGGAATATCCAATTTATTGAAAAAGTTGGACCTTTACCTTCTTATTGTTATTAGCAAATACTTGAAGTTACTACTTACTACCTAAAATTAAATGAAGTGATTAACAAATTTATGTCTAACATTTCCTTGCATAAGCAAAGGAACATACCACATCACATCACTCATTAAATAAACATAAGCGAAAGTAAACAACTCCGTTCGTGTCTTAACTGCCGACAAGGTATACCAGCGATTGTCTCATTTACCTGCATCTAATTTGCACATTACCATGTGATTGGTGCCGTGTCGATGTCATACTTAAAAAGACTTTATCAAAATTTGGGCTTTTATCATTTCTTTAAACATTATTGTAAAAACATGCGGTTATTCAGACGAATCTGAAAGTTCATTTATCTTTTTTCACGTGGTATTTTTTTCTAATTGAGAGAATCTTTGATAAAAAATATTTTAAATTATTTAACTTTAACCTAGATTTTTCTAACTAATTATATTTACGTGCAAATTAAGACGAAGTTTTTTAATAATTTATCTACAAGATTAAGAATCAGTAACTAAATAAAACCTAACTGTACTGGATCCAGTTTACCTTCTTGTGTTTAATCCAATGCTATTTTGTTTGTAAAATATTATTCAGTAGATTGTTCAATTAAACAGAAACCTACAAGAATAATTTTGCAATAAATCAATATCTTGGATTCAGAATAAACATAATACTTATTAATGATAAAACAATTACTGCCTTTGTAGATTTCCTACTGTTATAATGCATAAGCATAGAGTTAAAATAGATATGCATAAGTGACACTACATTCCAGTAACCCTTGGCTCCTCTTGGCTCTAACGATAAGATATAATATTAGTTGGCGCCTGTGATATTTGCTAAGCAATTATGTTTACATACTTATTTGGTAGTATGTAATTGTTTATTTATCTACCTTCGATTGTCTACATGAGACCTACATACATATAAATATATTATATTTCTTTTTAATAGGAAAAATATGCTAATCATATTATATTCTGCCAGGAAAAAAGTATAGCATGAAAAAGTAATGTTTACTCTTGCTCATGTGCAAAGCTTATAATATGGTAATGTGTCTGTGCACGCACATTTCTGTCTGTTAATTAATTATCTGTCATTCTATTACTTAAGCAATTTACACGCGATTTGTATTAGGTACGTTGAAGAATTAAATTCAAAACGATACAAAAAATTCCTTTTTCATTTCCCTCTGTTCCCAAACGATATAACTAAGCCGCATTGAAGTTCGAAGTTTTAATTTAATCGGCTTCTTAACTTAGAGGTCAGTTCCTAAGAGGTGACTTCATCCTATATATACGCAATTTCGGAGGTTTTTTAAAACTTTTTGATGACAAAGTAATAAAATTTCTGACAATAAAGAACATAAAATTGAAATTTCGAACTTTGTACTGACGGATTATTTACGCAATATTTTTTCCTGTTTATGTACTTTGTAAAGCCTTCTACTTTTTTAATTGTAGCATAACTTACTATTATTATAACGTCAACATCTCTAACAAGTTAGTTTCTTTGCCAAAAATCTTAAAGACTTGACGTTATTTCCAGTACCTATTATAAAAATATACATATATTATGCATTTTGTTATCCCTTATTAAGGTTTAGGTTAAACTATAGTCATAATTAAATGTATAGGTATGTCCATATGTGTTTATATCCACTCTTAAAAAATAGACAACTGTGTTGCCTTAAAAAGAAAATGTGAGCTCTTAAAAATCTGCGACTTTTGCTAATCTTATAAAAGCTAATGTAAATGATATATTCTAAAAACATATGACATTTCAATAAATTCATTATTTCAATCAAATATGTTAAGATAGTATTGTTGTGTAAAGTAAAATTAACTACAAAGTAGTATTATCTAGTGTTCATCACGAGAGATTAATATTAATACGAAGATGCACTTACATATGTATATTAAGAAGAAATAACTCGACGACCTCCGTGGTGTAACGGTTAACGTATCTGACCACTACTCTGGAGGTTCCGGGTTCGATCCCCGGTCAGGTCATGAAGGAAAATGACCTTTTTCTAATTGGCCTGGGATGTTTATCTGTATATGTATTTATTATAAAATATAGTATCGTTGAGTTAGTGTCCCATAACACAAGTCTCGAACTTACTTTGGGGGCTAACTCAATCTGTGTGAATTGTCCCTATATATTATATATTATAAATAAATAATAAGAAGGAGTTCTTAGTTTATGCCCGCGACGTCGTCCGCACTTAACTATTATTGTCAATATCTCTAGTTCTTCATATCAAGATGAAACCTACGCTATATTTTAAGTTAGACCAACATTAAGATAGAAAATTCATGCTAATTCATAGAACGTCAATTACATATGTTTATGGACTTATTTGTTTGCACAAAAAAAGGATTTTATTACGAACTCGAAAAGGACAAAAGTAATATTTATAATTGTATTATTGTAAAAGTTTTCGTTTATTTTTCCTATATTACTTAGAAGTGGTTACAGCACAGATACAGAATATCTTGTACGTACATAGTTAACAGCTTTTATATGTCAATCAATGGGCTTAACAAACTCCATTTGGCCCATAAATTATTCATTTTCATTAACTTGTATAGTAGACACTACACAAATTAGTGTATGTCTATTAATTTATCTTATTTTTTTACAGATATATCACCGGTGCGCTACGCTCCAAGAAAAAGTAGCGGTAGCTCGGTAGAAACGAATTTCTATAATCTCAGCGATCAGGTTATAATCGTCGAAAAATCACCGCAACAAAATCGAAGCGGTGAAACACCAGTCTCGCATCGCACATCACTTCAGAACGGTCCAACCTCACCGCAGGAAAGTTATAACGCTAGTGGTAAAAACCGCGGAGCCTCTTTAGAAAAAGAGTACATGGTGTTTCGGGAAAAGCGGAATCCGTTACTTGATAAAGTGAAAAATACCAAATTATCTTGTTTTAAGTCAAATGGACCGTTGCGGCATGGAGACGATGCTGCGTCAACTTCTGGAAGTGATTGCAGTGGATTTGGCCACATAGAAGAAAACCAAAGTCGTTATGGTATGAACTACGTCGAAAATCACTTAGAATTTGAAAATCAAAATCCTTGGGTAAAAATGTCCACTTACGATAATGATGTATTTCTTCCCAAAAATATGGCCACCCCTGTTGAATCTAATTGGAGAGAAGGAAAATCGTTTACTAACAGAGGTACCAGGTGTTACAGCTCTGGTTCAGAATGTGATCGTTACAATTTTTATGGAATACCCAAAACTGGTGCAAAATTATCTAAATCTAGCGATCAAATTTTTAACGATGATTACGAAACCTACGAAGCACCAATCGCATTGAAATCTCAAAAAAAGACTGATAAATTTAAGAGTAAAGATGAAAAAGATACCATAGGTCCTAGTTCGTGTCTCTCTGCTAAGTTAAGAGCTATGTCAGACAGGTATTTAAAGTCTTCGAATAAATTTCTTTCAAAATTGTATAAGCAAAATGGCGATCATGAAGAAGAAATTCTTGGCAGTAATGATAATATATTAAAGACCGCTAGTATTAATAAAAGTCGTAAGAAAAGGGGTGGTGTGAAGGCTAAATTACGCAGCTTTTCTTATGGAGCTCTGCCAGGTTTAGACGAATTCCAAAAAGGGCAAAGTTCATTATTTCACGACGACGTTTATCAAGTATCTTGTGATGATGAAAATATCTTATTAAAAGACTGTGAAGATGCAGATTCTGGTATACTAGTCAATGATTCTACGGCTTCATCAATATTTGAAAGTGATAGACTGTCATCTCGATGCGAAAGCTCAGCGTCACATGCTAACCCTGTACCCAGCCACGGGAGAAGCGTATCAGGAGACCAAAGTTATATAAAACCACGAGCTTCTAGCAGATTGAGCAGAGATAGAAATGATTGTCCTAGGCCTAGACCGCGTCACACTCAAAGAGCACTATCGTTAGATCGCAAAGAAATTCTTAGGCGAATGCCCAAGAATAACATTGATTCAGAACCACAATACCTTCAACTAACAGAGAAACAAAAAATGCGACAGCGCGATGCAAGTTTAGGGGACACTGGCATACCACCAATCCCTCCCTGCAGAAAACAAACAAGAGATGGTAAATCTGAAAAAGCTCCATCAGAATTCAAAGTTGTCAGAATAATGAGAAGAAACCCAAGTGATGAATTAGGTATTTTTATTGCAAAAACAAAGCTCTCTGACGAAGGTCATATTGGATATTTAGTGGCACACGTAGTACCTGGGGGTCTAGCTGAAAAGTAAGTTGTTTTAATTTGTTCATTCTCTTGATTTAACAAAAATGTTTATAACTTTTCTTTTAAATTAATGATAAGTATGTCAATTATTTCTAAACACTGGAGGAAAATCGCTTTGATAATATTGATATCGATAAAATTATTTGTTGTCGCATAAGTTACTTACTGCCTCAAGAATTCTTAGTTTAAACCTATTTACAAGCAAATCAATTTTATATTTATATAAAATTTTAAAAAATATATATCATAAAAATATTATTAAATTAATAATAATATAAATAATGTTTCAGAGAGGGAACACTCCGAATCGGTGATGAACTGGTTAATGTAAACGGCCGTAGACTTCGTGATCTAACTATGAGCGAAGCCAAGGAAGCTCTAAAATCAGGATCATCTGAAATCGATATTGTGATATGTAGGCAGCGCGAAAAACTAGATGCTAAGAAACGAGATTGCTCACAAAAAAGCGTGACACTTATGCGGGAGAGTTCCGTGGATTACGAGAACGCAATCATATTGGGAAAGGAAAAACGTATTGATAAATATGACGTCAGAATAGACCGGCGGCGGTCGCAGGACGAGTCGGCGTGTAATCGCGCCGCGCTATCAGCTGCGGACGAGGCGAGCGACAATGCGCCGAGCGCGCACACGCATTTCCTCAAAGGCCAGAACGCGAGTTACAGCAGCATGAATAACAAGCTGCTACGCCGGCAAGTCGTGAGCTACGGTGGTGCCAACAAAGACGAACTCGCTCTCAGTTGTGTTAATGACGTGGTAGATGTTGACGTGCCAGATTGTGCCGACCGAGTTAAAGACAGACATGATAGTGATTGTGAAACTCAGACGCAGAATGCGGCAAACTTTTGCACGCTTCCGAGAAAACCGCGAGCACCGACGCACACCTACCATACGATTACATTTGAGAAAGGACCAGGAAAGAAACCGCTCGGCTTCACCATTGTAGGGGGGCGCGACTCTCCTAGAGGACCTCTTGGTATCTTTATAAAGAGCATCCTCCCACAGGGGCAGGCAGTCGACGATGGACGACTAAGAGCAGGTATGTGTTTTAAATTAAGTAGTAATTATTAGTGGCAAGCTTCAAAGAATGCTATTTGATAAGAATAGGAAACTGCATTGTGTACGACAAAGTGGTATAATAACATAGTGCACAATATCAACTAGGCGTGCGTACCATTGTGTGATGGAATTGGTACCGTGCATGATATGGATGTTTTTTCTGGCGATAATAATGTTTATTTACAATTGATATGATATTGCTCTAAAGTAATCAGCGAACACAAAATTACGAGTTTTGACGAAATCAACTAACACTAAAAACCTGTCATTAAAAACTAAGCAAGGCCGTTTTTATTTAAACTCATATAGCATTTTTAATTAGCCTAATTCTGCTCATCCGAAATCTAAATTGACTGTAGCAAATTAATAATACTTAAGCTTTTATTATCCAATATACTGTAACAGCTACTGTTATAGTTGCAAATAGGTAAAAATTATATTTAAGATATATTTCGTATACGTATCTAAGAATAAAATATATCAATCGTTTTGGCAGACACTGTCGCAAAGTGCGTCGACTCCGCAGTTTTTGTAATGTTTTAAGTGCGCTATTTTCGTATTTGGTATTAATACGAGCATCACAGCACGTGTTACCATAAGGGGTATTTTTTTGTTAGTTTCATTTTATTTATTTTCTATAAATATAGGATCAATTATTGCTAAATAACATGATTAAAAATATGTATAGATTATTTAAAGTAACAACTGAGGTTGATAAATATATGAATTTGGTGGAAATGTTGTACATTTACCTTATTTATATTACCCATAATTTAACTAAAATCTATTAATTTAAAATAAATAAAAGTAATAATAACTTATATATGTAGAATTAACATTATTTTTGTTTTTACCGGTAAAAAGAAAGTGACGAATTTAAAATAAACATATGTAGTAAAACCCGGACTCAAACAATTTTCAAAGACAAACCCTTTTATGTTAATTATAACAACACGCGAACAAAGTCACGGGTCCTAGTAGATAATTTGTTATAATTAGACAAATGGTATCTTCCAGGAGACGAGGTGCTGGCGGTGAATGGGCAGGCGTGTCATGAACTAGCTCACGTGGAAGCCCTAGCGCTTTTCAAGGCGGTCCGCGCCGGATCTGTGGAACTGAGGATCTGCAGAAGGGTTAAGAATTCTCAGTAAGTAGTTATCAAAAAATATTAAATATTATCTTTTTCCCGCAGCATCGCTCGCGTAAAAAGAGGCGAAAAGTAGCCTATGTCACACATCAGCCCTTCAACACCACATATAAAAAATCACACTAATCCGTTGCTCTGTTTTGACGTGAAAGTCGGACTAACAAACATAATTTCCTATTTATAATATTAGTATGAATATAACTCCCTATTTATTTTCTACACATCAGACATACAGATACGGTTTCATGTCTTTGTCCCTTTAGACGGGATAGACAGACCCAAGAGTCTCTAGAATCGAAGGCCACATTTAACAAAATGGTGAGAGATTCCACCAATTAGAATGTTGTTTTTAAAAAGTTTCAGTTTGCCAGCCCATCGCCTATGAGAATTCCTGTTTTAAGCCTTGATTGACTTTTACAATCTGCGCGGGAGGAGTAGCAGCTGTTAACATGTTACAGATACATATCAACTAAATAAATAAATCACAGTTCAGTATCACTAAAACTGGACGGGCCCTTAAAACGGGCCCGTATTTAAGTTAAACTATGTATAGATAATTAGATATTCATAAATGCATGTGTTTAATGTAGTGTAGTCATTTACAAAAATCATTTGCAATCGAATAGCTGATTGCAGAAAGTAATATTGTAACGGCGGTTGTAATTACTTAATTACATTGTGAAAACTATTTTTCCGTATGGGGTCAGATTTGCTGACTTAATTCGAAGTTGCTTTATGAGAAATGTATAGTTCCAAGATAAAATCAAGCGAATTTTATCTCATTGTTTATATCATTTCTGGTATTTTTTGCAAAACATAACATTACTTCTGGTGGTGACATTTATGTTAATATTAGAACTAAAAAAATAATTTCTTTTGAGTTTATCTATTATTTTTAATTAGAGGGGTCTTGTGAATTTGCCGTCGATGTTTGTATATGTGTTTATGTATATCTCTCTATGGTGTCGTTGCTTTGTAACGGATAAAAAGACCCTATAAAAAGACCAAAGTATTAAAATAATCAGTCGTAAGTTCGTAACATGCGTCCAAGTACTCAAATGGTTAATATAATATTACACTAGTAACAGAAAAACCGCTAGGAATTTTAAATACATATTTTTTCTTTTCTTTTACAGATCTACCAAAGCTAAATCCTGCACTGATCTGCTCAATGACGACGAATGAAGGATTTTACCATCTGATTTAAAATTAATGTAAATATGAATATAATTTATTGAGATATTATATATAATGCATACAATATTATGAAACACATGGCTAATTATTTTATGTATTATTATTTGATAAAGATAAATATGTCATTCATTTGTGACAAATAGTTGGTATTTTAGTGCAAATACATTTAATAAAATCAAAACAGCGAGTCTGGAACATATTGTTTTAAAAGTTGGCAAAGACGACTATATTACATTGTTATAAAGACAATTATGTGAAATTAAGATATCTAAAAAAATTATATTTGTAAGATTCAGATTCAAAATATATAAATAAATATAATAAATATTTATATTTGAACTACACAAGACATTTAAAGCAACTTTTTGGAATCGTAAAAAAATCGTGACCTAACATAAAAAAATTAGTCTTATGTCATTAAGTGCCATTTTAATGCTCGGAGCACTTAAATTCCTGCTAAGTATCTGCTCCTAGACCTTTTATAAAATCTATTATAGATTTCAGGAAATCAAGTTTCTATCTTACAAGTAGATATCATGGTTATGAGCAGATTTAGTTAAGATTATGAATTTAAATTACCTTGTTTCCTTGGTATCATCAACAGCCCACATTCCACTTCTGGGCATATACCTCTTTATTACGACAATACTTAATCGTGCCCCGGTATAGAATTTATACCAAAACAAGATTTTAGCTGCTATCTACACTATAGATTACAAATAATGTTAATTGAACTATTTGCTACCTTTATTTTAATTTTCTCAACATGTCGTAAACTTGTATACCTAATCTGTTGTACCTGATATTTTTTTCAATTCTTAGAATTTGGAACAATAAAAATAACAACACGACAGCTCGAAAAAATTTGAGTCATAATATACATATGTAATTCCATAATCTTTAATCTTTGGTTAAATATAGCTACCTTGTTCATATTGAATTACTAGTCCAAAATTTCGTTGAATGTTTACTATTTTAATTGTCATCGCTTTGCATGTTTTAAAACATAATTTTACTGCCTCAAATATTTATGAAAAAGGTCGAGTTACTTAATAACGTAACCATGCAATGGAATGTTGTACTTATAGTACCTACTTCCTACGTATAGTACGAATAAAATTTAGCCGTAATGTCATTTTTCTGTTGTTGTTATTTTTCACCACGAGTCTTAAATAAAGATGTTGCTAGCGTAAAAATTTGTATGGATATATAGCGGTTGAAAATAGAACGTTTGAACATATTTAGGAACATACGCAAAGGACCTTGTTTTTCTGTAACTCATGTGGCGGTACTGTTGTCATTTTTACCTTCCAAATTATGATCTATTTAACACGAAGCTTAGACTATTTCAACTACTTTCTTAACTGATAATGATCCCAAAGATAAGAATTAGATAATTGTGTAATGTAAGAAATTCCTTAGATATCCAATTCCTAAATAATAATTGAGAGATAAGATACGAAAGAATTTGGAATAAGTAAGTACGAGTATACATACATATATTTTATAATTTATTTTTAAGAAAATAGTATGTAGGTAGGACAGTGTTATCTCATAGAGGTATTGTTAAAAAATGTTTGCACTGTACACTCATTAGAAAATCTAAAATAGATAATGATCTGGCACTAGTAGAAAAACCTGAAAATTAGATTTTGATTATTCTTTGTGAAATAAAATATTAAATAAGATTTCGACTTAATATTCCTTTAGATTTCTAAATGTAAGTATAATAAATTAGTATTATGTCAATTTTTGTGCAATACAAATTAAATATAATATTTAGGTACATTTGTTTGTTGCCATAAAATTTGAAATATTAATCATAATCTGGCCACCGTAGTTGGAATTTCGATATATTTTTTAAATGTCTTTGCACATGTTGTAATTTATGAATATATGTAAGTGTAATAACTAATGCAAACAATTAATAGAAATTAAAAGATAAATCCCAGTGATCAAATTATTTCTATGTTTTCTTTTTTAATAAACCTGTCATTTCTATATGTGTGTAGCCTTAAATAATAAGCATTTTAAATAATTGCATGTTACAATGTCATAATGATTGTTAGACAATGACATACATAAGTAAGTTCATTTAAAAAGGTAGAAAAGCAATTACCAATCTCAAAACTAGGTTATATACTTTCAATAAAAATAAAATAGCAACAGGGGCACCACCTTCGCACCAAAAATATGTTTTAATAATTCAGATTAGTTCGCATGTCCATTTCTAGCCAATTAGATGTGTTATATAACTGATTTTTTTATGACAGAGGGAGGCAAACGAGCAGGCGGGTCACGTGATGTTAAGTAATCACCGCCGCCCATAGACACCTGCAACACCCGGGGGGGTCACAGGAGCGTTGGCGGCCTTTATGGGATTTATACGCTCTTTTCTTGAAGGTTCCGACTATCAAAGACACTAATTTATTATTATCATTGTCTCTTCATCAAAACTGATCATATCATATTTGATTAATTGATTGATTGACGTGTTTAAAGTTCTGGTAAAATACAAACTGTCAACAAGAATGGAAATAATTGTAAACCTAGGTTTAACCATACATATCAATTTATATAACTAT
This sequence comes from Cactoblastis cactorum, assembly GCA_020352625.1. Classification (NCBI taxonomy): domain Eukaryota; kingdom Metazoa; phylum Arthropoda; class Insecta; order Lepidoptera; family Pyralidae; genus Cactoblastis; species Cactoblastis cactorum. The sequence goes on along the minus strand of JADGIL010011579.1, from coordinate 878 downwards.
GCTAATTAATTATTGTTCTAAAATAAACTATATACTGAAATTAATTGTAATGTTGTTTCAATGATTCCCTCATATTTTATAATAATCCCTGGAATTATGAGACATGACCGAAGGCGCGGTTAAAAGCTAGTTTGTTATAATACAAGATTGCAATACCTATGTATATACTTTGAAATTCTGAAATTGTATTCTTGATACCAAGTGGCGCTAATCCCAGTCGTTTGCCAGAATTTGTTTTTTTTAAATTAGTAGTGCTGCTTTTAGATAGACATAAGTATGCAACATGTAATTGGTTGTTTATGCTAAAACCGATAGATGGCAGCAAAAATAAAATCTCACGTGCTCTTTGTAAATCATCTTGTACTCACAAGAAAATTATAAAATCATCGAATGGGATACCACTAGATGTCGCTAGAAATTAAAATAAATGCTTTCATGCATTTTATTTTAAGATTTTATTTTATTACATACTAAATAATAAAGAAAGGCTGTTATCACAGCGATAAGTCGCAGTGTCGTGATAGACTAATTGTAAGATTTTTTTTTTTATGTCACAGGGTGGCAAACGAGCCGGCGGGTCACGAGATGTTATGTGCACACCGCCGCCCATAGACAACTGCAACACCCGCGGGGTTACAGAAGCGTTGCCGGCCTGTAAAAAACCTCCGCCCTCCCCATTTGGGGAGGTCGGAGAAGCTGGGCCCCCGGCTCTCCCACTCATCGGACTGAGTATGACGGCTGATAACCGTCATTCAGGCGTCGGTCTTCTGTGGGAGTGTGGTACTTCCCCGGACGAGCCGGCCCATTCGTGCTACAGGCTAAAAAGAAACCTGTAGCTAGCTCCACAACACTACAAGTAGTGGCTCCATACCATACGG
>JADGIL010011564.1:0-14561 GCA_020352625.1 Cactoblastis cactorum | reverse complement strand
TGATATATAATCTGATTGAATGAATCAGATTATATATCAAGCTGCAATGGATAGGGAATGGTGGAAGTGGAAAGGGGAGGCCTCTGCCTAGCAGTGAGACATTTAAAGGGCTAATAAATAAAAAAGTATGTTATTTAGATTTTAAATCTCAGTTGCATTTCGAAAAACCTCATCATATTCATCAAGATTATTTTTCGCCAGCCAACCCGTGTCGACTCCGTTGAGCGATAAAATATGGCTTATAGCTATCCTGAATAGTGTAGCTTTCTGATTGTGAAAGAATTTTCATGATCGGTTCAGTATTACCGAAGATTAACCCTTACAAAGAAAAACAAACACTATTCCCTCCACCTTCCCATGGCTCTACCAACCTTCTGGTTATACGAGCCGAATCGCGGGAGAGATACGTCTTGCGTTTCGCTTTCACCCGACGCACCTTTTCTTGACTCCCTACAAATTTTTAATAGTGCCTCCTATTTTTATAGCCTCTCCCCCTTCTGGCGTGCTGACGATACAGGTCACGTCATCGTGCCTTCGCCTCCATGTCTTTCTCTTGCCTCGGCTCCTTTTTTACCCTTCCTGGTGTCTCGCCTCTCTCACCAGGCCGCTCCTGATTTTATGCCACTTATGCGCAAATTCCCGTAGCCGCTAGAAAAACAAACAAAGTTACAAACTTTACGTCTTTATAATATTAGTATAGAGTAATATAGCTTAAGGTCTGACCGTGGTTCGAACTCGGGACCTCCCGACGGCATGTTAACCACCACGCCACGGAGGTAAAGGATTGTTCTCATCACCAAGTACGTCAACAGAGGCGGTCGCTTCGCGTCGCGAACGTACACGCGCGCGGGCGCGGCGCAGTTCCAGCACAGCGTGAACCAGTCCGTGGATCGGCGCCCGCGAGCTCTGCTCGTTTCCGGGTTCGAATCCGACGAACTGGACGCGCTCGTGGCACATTTTGAGGTGAGTCCCTAGAAGTGGCCTTTCCTGAAGTGGGTGATATCGTCCACTTGTAGACGTTGCAAGCCCAAAGGGGGACGGTAAGAAGAAGAAGAAGACCAAGAAAAAATTTTAGGGCGTTGGGGAATTGTGATTTTTAACTGAGTGAAAAAAATGGGGGTGTGAAAAAAATACATATATAGGGGCAAACTATACAAGTTGAGTTAGCCCCAAACTAAATTCGAGACTTGTATTGTGCGATAGTAACTCAACGATGCTATATTTTATAATAAATAGGTACATATATAGATAAACATCCGAGATCCAGGCCTGTCAGCAAAAGGTCATTTTCCGTCATGACCCGACCGAAGATCAAGCCCGGGACTATGTTTGTTGTATGTTTTAATTATAAAAATATAGTATCGTTGAGTTAGTATCCCATTACACAAGTCTTGAGCTTAGTTTGGTGCTAACTCAACTTGTGTGATTCGTACCTATATGTTTATTATTCAAAAGAGCCAACATTTGGCCATCCTGATTGAAAAACTCGTTGATTTGATTTGGTACGTAACGGTTGGGTTTGCAGCAATACGGCGCGATCACACACAAGGACGCGAACCTGTCCGTGCCGGAGCTGCTGGTGGTGTACGCGACGCGGCCGCACGCCGAGCGCGCGGCGCACGCCGGCCGCCACTACAACGACCGCACGCTGTCGGTGAGTGCCGAGACGTTGCTTATCATCACGTGGCCCGCCTGCTCGTTTGCCTCCCTCTGCCATAAAAAAAAAAAGACAGAGTCGGCTTTGAGACGTCAGAAGACTTTGATCAACAATAAAGAACTAGATTTTTGTATGTAAGAGGGAGGCAAACGAGCAGGCGGGATGTTGAGTGATCACCTCCGCCCATAGACAACTGCGACAGAAGCATTGCCGGCCTTAAAAAGCCCCCGCTCTACCCAAATGGGAAGGGCGGGGAAGTTGGGCCTCCGGCTCTTCCAGTCACCGGACGGAGCATGGCGGCTATCAGGCGTCGGTTTTCAGAAAAAAATAAAATGCAAGGACTTGTGCTAACTAGGTCGTCAATAGGCATAAAAGTTATATTTAATATTTTAAATTGTGTTAATTTTGTAAGAAATTATCGTATATATAAAAGACTAGCTTTTTCGAGCGGCCAAGCTCGCGTCCTATAATTGCCGATGTCGTGGGAACTTCACATAATCCCGACTTAATAAAACATAGCTAAGAACGTTCTCGATTAAGTCACCTTTCTAACAAAAAAAGGATTATCCAAATCGGTTCATCAATTTGGGAGCTATGATGCCACAGACGGAATGACACACACACGTCAAACTTATAATAACTTTTCGCGCCGGGGGTTAATAAAGTATCGATGTATGTGTTGACGACCTCCGTGGTGTAACGGTTAACGTACTTGATCGACACTCAGAAGGTCCCGGGTTCGATCCCCGGTCAGGTAATGACGAAAAAACTACCTTTTTCTGATTGGCCTGGGTCTTGGATGTTTATCTATATATTATAAAATATAGTATCGTGGAGTTAGTGTCACATAATACAAGTCTCGAATTTGGATTGGGGTTAACTCAATTTGTGTGATTTGTCCCTATATATTTATTTATTATGTGTCAGATAACGTGGGTTGTGAACCCGAAGCTGCCGACGCCGGCGGTGGAGCGCCCGCCGCCCGCCAACGGGGACTCCGCGCCGCGCGACACCAGCGAGACTGAGGTATGTACTGTATCTAAATAATCTGTAATATACTAGCTTTCCTACTAATATTTAGCGTTAAACTGTAGTTGACCGGGATTGGAACCCTTTTGTTTGAGAGGCAAGCACTTTACCACTGCGTAAACGAGGCCGTCAAATAAAATTTATAACCTTGCTTTATCTTCCTCAGCAACCGCAAACGGCATCGGTGGACGCTTTACTTGACGAGGAGGAAGATGAAGACGCCGAAGACCGCTCGTGGCGACGTTGACGTCGCGCCGGACGGTAGTCCCGCTTCGCGGACTAGGCGACAGGTGGCGCTAGTGTGGACTCTGACGATGTGTGGGTGCGGATAGATGGCGGCACTGCTGTTTAGACGATAAGAAATGACAGTTTGTTAGTGTAAAAAAAAAACTGAAGGCAGCATGGTGTTTCGACGATGAGATACGACTTGTGAATGGGGGAAGTCCAAAATTGTTAAAAACGTTTGCTTATTTTTTTGGTGGTAGGAATAACGTTCCCAATTACCATAAATAAATATCCGTCTTTTTAGGTCTTTCAGTTATTTACAAAAAAAATTGATTCTAATCCTTTAAACAATGGCGGAACTACGATTATAAGATGCCTATATAGAATCTTCCCATGCAGTGAAAAATTTAAAATGCATATGTCATTTTATATGTTAGTTTTACACATAATTATCCAATGAATGATTAGTACTCAGTGCAGTGACAGTTACAGTTTGACTTTTATGTCAGTTTGACAATAGTACTTAGCCATAGTTCCGCCATTATTTGAGGAATTAAATTCAATAATTTTTTGTAATTAATTGGTAGATCTAAAAAATCTGATATTTTTTTATGGAAAACAGAAATGTTATTCCTACCAACAGAAAAATAATCAAGTATTTTTAAAAATTGCAGATATCGCCTATTATCTAGTAAAAGGGTACGATATACTTGTAAATAGATAGATGGCAGCACTGCGCGATGGTGTATGGAAGAACTACCTTATCTTCGACTGCTTCTTAGTGTAATTGAAATTTGTAGTTTTGGATATGAACAAAGATGGCAGCACTGTTGTGTAGATGGAAGGATGCGACCTACTTACCGATCTAGATCTAACTGTTAGAAAAGACTTGGGCTTGAATATAAACAGTGATAGGTGGCAGCACTAGTCTCAAGACGACACGACGAAGTTTGCAGCATAAAAAGAGCCTATAAATCCCTTAAAGGCCGGCAACGCTCCTGTGACCCCCCGGGTGTTGCAGGTGTCTATGGGCGGTGGTGATTACTTAACATCACCTGACCCGCCTGCTCGTTTGCCACTCTCTGTCGTAAAAAAATATATATCTACTATTCTATTTTAAATTTATAGTTTTAGTGCAAGCAATTTGCATATTTATTTGGTAAAATTAAGCGCAGATTTGTATGTAGAATCAGTTCTACGCTTGTTGTTGTTCTATGTTATGTTATGTTTATGTTATTTGGTTGCGTAACACTAAACGTGGAGTACGAACTCTGCGGTTAGTGCAACACGTTCAAATATGTATAAAAATAACTGTGACGTACGTACACATGGACATGTCGTAAATAAAAGGGTTCTGTTTTTGCCATTTGGCTGCGGAACTCTAAAAACTGAATATACTGATTGGAATATACGAGAGAAATATTATAAATAAATTGGTCGGTCCGTTTTTACTAAACATAATATAGACTGATGTGCGTGAGATGATTTGTATACTAGTTAAAAATAAAGTTTTCGATTCATTTTACAATAAAAACAGTGGATATACTTCGATGACACAGACGGACAAGACGATAGGATCACATATAATGACTAGTGTAAGATATTTCTATAATATAAAAGTTTATACAACGATTTGAGATAATTACAAATACGAGAAGCCTAACACGGGTACAAATCCCCATTCGAAATCACCACCATTTGCGATTTGTGGATTTTACGTCTACTAATCTATTTTGATGGTTTCATGGGAATTTGTGGGAAAAACTCACCCTTCGATCAAAAATAAATAACTAGATTCATAATTCCTAACAAAATCAAACAAAATATCGTTCTTACTAGACAATACTAGACATGGGTAATCTCAACTCCGAGACATGATTCAAATCACTGAATCTTGATCCGCGTCCGGAATCGAATCCTCTCAATGATTCCGACTCCCTTATCAACTCCCGCTCACAGATGTCCGAGGCACACGTTCGATATTGGTTTCAATATATAGTGGATCACTCATTGTCTATAGATTCAATTCAATCTTACTAAAAGCTATTCTTTTTTTTATAATTTTAATACTTCTTGGACTTATTCGAACTTTGGATCATTGTTAAAAACGAACTGTTAAGATCATTCATAAAAAATCCGAATACATTCAGATTTTTTAAATAAATTAACGTCAATACATTTATTTCACCTTTGGTAGTTATTCTTTTTTGTCTATACCCGGGTTATAATATAATAATATTTTCTAAAAATAACAATCTACACATATATTTATCTAATCGTTCGTATACGACTAAATAAAAAAGCAAGACGCGTCAAAACATTCTTAGATACTGTCTACAAAAAAGAGTTAACGTTCCATATGAGCTAAAATCTGCAACAGTAAAACAAATATTCTTCTCGCTCTTTCTTGCCTACAAAAATCAGTTCGCATCTCACTCTGTTGCCGGAATCATTAGCCGGCCGCGTCACCGTGCGTTTAGTACTCACGCGCCGCGACCGACAGTCGCCGATCCGGTACAAGTACTGCCGAGTCCACCTCCAGCGAGTCGCGTGCGACGCGGATCTAATAAGCCCCGGGATTCAATAAGAATCCTGTTGCGGAATCGGCTCATTTGAATCTAGAGTCCGGAGTTACCCATGTCTAGTCCTCCCTGCAGTAAAGATGTCAACTACTATGTTTATTTCGACAAAGTTCAATTTCCAGAATCGTTTATTAGAAAATAAGCGTTAATGTGTGCAAGTTGAAACCACGTCAAATTAACGAGACTAGTTGAAGACTCATTTATAAGCGGTGAACAGTGTTTTGCCGTAGCGGTGTTTCCGGACCAATACGACATCGGAACCTTCAAGAAAAGAGCGTATAAATCCCTTAAAGGCCGGCAACACTCTTGTGTCCCCCCGGGTGTTGCAGGTGTCTATAGGTGGCGGTGATTACTTATCACGTGACCCGCCTGCTCGTTTGCCTCCCTCTGTCATTAAAAAAAGACACTTTTGTAGCGGAATTGTGATTCTAGTTGTTTATCGTACGTCAATGTTCAATTCTTAGCACTTTAAAAGTAAATATATAAATAAAAACATAATGAAATAACGCTTTATACTATTTGACAATTAAACTCATTTTTGTATACACTTTGAAACTATTTCATACAAACACACACACACATTTTTGCCTTAATCTTACTCGTAATCTATGTTATTGTGTCACCATTTAAAATATAATTTTATCTACCAGTTTTAAGGATCCATATTAAGCGTCTTTAGTATTTTTTATACACGCGCGTTTATAGGTAATCTTTATATATACATATTAGCGGTGCCCGCAACTTCGTTTGCGTGCGGTTGTAGCGCGTTGTAGAAATTGATAAGATGAAAAAGCGCCATCTAGCAAATTCTTGAAGAATTAATAGTAATTATGCCTTGAGTTCATTCAAATGACGATAACTTTTTTTTTTAATGAACCGATTTTGATGAAACAAACTTTTAATCCTTTTCTGAGTTAAACTAAAGCAACTGGTGAAAGTTTTAAGTAAACCAGTTCAGTACTCTGGAGATTCGCGTCGAATACCTATATTCCTGCGTGTAATAAAAAATAGGAACTTCAGTTCCTAGACCATAGACATTCTTATGAAAACGCATTATATATTAGCAATATATACGACTAAATATACCAAGTTATTAGTAATATATTTTGTCTATTATTAACGGAATAGAATAATACGCGCGCCTGCCAGATCTTACCCAACTACATTTGAGGAAAAGATGATTATGTTTTTAATAGCCATCATCTACTGGAAGCTAAGAGTGATCGTTTTATTAACTGTAACTTTTAAGACGAAAATATAGCTATAATGTGCAGTGGAAAAGCAACCTAAACTCTTAGACAGACAGATTTGCAGAAACAATAGAAAAAAAACAATAGAATGTGTCAATATTGATACAGATAGTACTGTAACTGTTAATATTTAAACGATAAAGTAAAAATGTTAATGAATCTTAACACAAAGGTATAAGGTGCAATATCTAATGGCATTTTAGCCACTGTTTTTCAATGCTTGCTATTTGGATGACGATCCATAAGATTTTTAAAGCTACGATGACGATATTCCAACGATAATCTAAAGAAAAAACAAACCTTATGGAGTAGGAGCCCATTTTACAATTGCCATAGGAAATTGAAACGTCTGCAAAGCAGTTAAGGTGTTAAATCGCCTGCATATTATGGTGATCACTCAATACTTTATTGCCTTCTGTAAAGGGACCATAAGACCTAACAAATAGTGGAAATCCATCGTTACTGGCAAGTGTGCGTTTAGTTTTCTTTAGCGTAGGAAGGTAGCGTTTTGTTGTTTACATGTCATTAGGATGTACTGCCAAACAGTTTTTTAATATATTCTCTGTGTCATATAGATATTTGGTAACACCAATACTTGGTTAATAGGAATATAAGCGAATTATGTTGGAAAATATTAAATAATGTAAGCTTCAAGAGGAATTTCCTCACGTACTCTGATATTGTGGAATGAACTTCCTGCCATGGCTTTCCCCAGAGAAAAAGTAGTAATACTTTCCTTTAAAAGAGCTGTGGCCGTGGCGAAGGCTGATCACATCGACAAAATTGGCGAGAGACTATCGTCTTCCCGCGGGTTCACGAACACTCTGGTCCCTCGCCAAGGCTGCCGAAAGTTACTTCAGTCGCCCATCTTTTCCACCTTNNACCGGGTAGACAGAGCCGAGTTGTGAGGCTTGAAGCCACGTTTAGCAGAAAAGTTAGAAAAATAAAATTTTCCAATATTTTGCAACATAAATAGAATTCTTAATTAATAAAATAACCTCAATGAAAGCAATAAATTTATTTGCTGTGGTCTAAATTAATTAAGATTAAGTAATAGGTAAATTAAATAGGTAGAGTGAGTTTTTATAAAACAATATGCAAGAAATCTTCATAAAATACTAATAATTTACCGTTGCTTCTATCGTAGGAGAAAGCAGAATGCTTCCATCGAAAAAAATGTACTACCCAAATAGGCATGTGATGATTAAAGCATTTCTCTATAAAAATATTGAGTTCATAATAACAATAAATAAAATGCATGGAATAAAAAATCGCAAATAAAACAACGTGCTAAAATTATATATCGCTTTATCTGATCAAATCGCTCATTTAAATAAGTCTTGTTATCGTCGTGTCTTTGTCAGGTCGTTTTCGTAGTGTTCTAGTCGAGTCGTTGTCGGGTCGTGTCGTGTCTAAGTGTGACAATGTAAACAGGAGGTGGAAGGGATCCTAAAATTCGTGACGTCTAAAATAGATGACGTCACACAGGGATGGGAAATGTGACTGCTCAACTGTCAGGTCGTTTTCGTATCGTCAGGTCGTTTTTGTGTCGTCAGGTCGTTTTGGCATCATCGTCGAGTCGTAATAATGTCGTCTGCGCGTCCGCACCGTGTCGTCGCGTTTGTAAATGTGTAATATAATTAATACGTTGAAATTCTTGCGATTGTACGAACATTTGTTGATAAATATTGTCAGGTTGATAGTTTATTAAGATGGATGAAACGATGAACATTTTTCGATACATATTTTTGTTATTTCTGAGATATTTACTGGCTGTGACCCTGTAGTTGTGTGTTGTTTCTACTGGTCTAGGAAAAGAACTTTGTCAAATAACGCGTATTGATAGTCTCATCGGCATGATAAAGTACAATTTTATACTCTCAACGTGTAATCGCAAGTGTTTCAATCTGTTAGGTTCGCCATTTTGCGTTTTGTGACTTTAGTTTTTGATGCGGATATAGTATCACGTTTTATCCTTTACGGGGTAGACAGGGCCAAGAGTCGTGAGATTCGAAGCCATTTGAATGCGAAAAGTATAAATATGTCAATAGTCAAAATGAATTGCCAAACACACCCGCTAGGGGGCAGTACTACAAAAATATTTTAAATTCTGTTACAAACTTTAAATGTACGTATTTCATTGTAAAATTTATTATTTTAGTAATTCTTTTCTACTATTGAATAACTGAAAATATGAAAAATATAAGTGCGAAAGAATTAGAGTCACAAATAACAAAAAATGGCGTGTTTTAATGTTGTTTTTTGCGTGTAAATAAGGCTGAATCGCTTCAGTTTTTAGTCGACACATATGTAGTTTAGTCGTAATAGATTTTAAATGGGTCGTACGATTCGATTGTCGGGAGAAATCGAGAATGATCGATTTATTTTTTTCCATCGCTTACTTACATAACCTCAAATGTACATATATCAGGTAAATAAAAATAAAGATTGATTGGATTTAGACACATGTATTAACAGATACAGTGTCACGTGTTTCTCTTTTACGGTATGACAGAGTCTATAGCCGTTAGACTGATGCTTCGCTTAGCTGAATAGTAGGCTAATGTATACCCTGTACAAACGCAAATAAATTATTCTATTCTATTCTTTTCGTTTTTTGTAAGTTCTTTGATAAACTACTTCCGTGGTGTAACGGTTAACGTTCTTGACCGCTACTCAGGAAGTCCCGGGTTCTATCCCCAGTCAGGTCATGATGGAATATATTTGGCCTGTGTCTTGGATGTTTATATGTGTATTTGTTATAAAATATAGTATCGTAGAACTTACTTTGGGGCTAACCCAATCTGTGTGATTTGTCCTTCTATATTTATTTATTTCACGAGTCTTGGCTCTGTCTACCCCACAAGGGTCAAAGACGTGATACTGTATCAGAATTGGGCCATTGAATGGAGTTTCTACCATTTTTTTCAATCCATTATTAACTGTTTTACTTGATACGTTCAAATTAGTTTTTAACCCCTGACGCTAAAAGAGGGGTGCATGAGTTTGACGTGTACCTGTGTGTGTATGTCATTATGTCTGTGGCGTCATAGCTCCCAAGCTGGTGAACCCATAAAGGTAAGTATATAGGGTGAACCAATTTGGATAATTATTTTTTTTTAGAAAGAGGTGACTTAATTGAGAGCGCTCTTAGCTATGTTTTTAACCCCCGAAGCAAAAAGAGAGGTGTTAAAAGTTTGACGTGTGTCGGGGGTTTTTTTAATTTTTAATTTAATTCATCATCATCATCTGTCTGCCCTGCTCCCATGTTACTTGGGGTCGGCGCAGTATGTCTTAATTTTTAATTTAATTATTTGTTTTTATATATTTGGATAGCGATGGATGAAAATAATGATTTGTCGGGTTATTCATAAATGTCCACTATTTATACCTATATTAGCAACGTCTTCTGTCTCGTTTCTCAAAGAAAGGAAAGAGATAGCATGTGTTTTATCTAAAATAGGTTTTAATAGTTAACTTTTATGGGTGAGGTTTTGGAATGTCAATAATTTTAGGTTGTCGATTGAAGATTAGGTGAACGGCTACTATGATAGGCTATTTATAAATTAATACGATTTTTATTGACAAAATATTTCTATCGTTTGTTTCTCCATTTTGTTTTAGCCATAGATGTATTGCGTGCTTAAATAAGGATTCATTTAGGCTTCGAAACAATGAAATATTTATTTTAACGTCTTATTTTTTTAAAGTCAAATAATTGCTTCAAAAGAACGCTTTAAAAAACCAAAGCGATAGCCCACTGCCATTCGATTTTGAACTGTATTGTTCAATGGTAAAGTTCAAATTGGAACGGACGGGCGTCCGGCTCAAAGGTTTAATTTTTTTTTCAATGTGTGCTTTTTGTTTCGTTCTTTCAATATTGGAAAGAGAGAGAGAAAAAACAATGCAATAACACTTGCTAAATATTTTTACCAATCCATATTGTACTTGTATATTGACATGTTTAAATATAACTAATCATGTTTTTCTTTATAAATTCTTATTTCGAAGAAAATTGAATATGGTTTGAAAATTACATGTATCAGTTTTTAATAGTCCAAAAAGTATGTTTTTTTTTTTAAATATGTATGTTTATTTTGTAAATAGGTTTAGAGATATTCTAATTTCAAATTTGTGTTCTCAATCATTTTGGATGAAAAGTATTGAAAATAGAAAAAATATTTATGCTTTTCCAAAATGGTTGAGATTATTTTGATGTCCTTGATTTCTCTTAAGATATTTGTATATTATTTTTAATTAATATTAGTTTTAGTATAATGTGTTACTGACTTAGTTGTTAATCTTGTAAAAAAGATGAATAAATAAAAAGATTGAACGCGTCGAAAAAAAAAACAACCCTGAAATGGCGCGAAAAGATATTTTTTAAAGTCAGTGCATATTTTATGGCGGTTGCTTAGCACTAAATATTTTGTAACACAAGAAAAAAACGACTTGTGGCTTTGAGTTTGTTTGTTTATGTAAAAAAAAAGAATGCTGTTAAAAAAAAATTGCAACCGCCAAAATAAAAAAAAAAAAGTTTCTGGTTTCTGGTCAAAAGTCAACCATACCGTTCAAGAATTGATTTACAAACAATAGTCAGCCTTTTGCTACGAGTGAAAGAGATACAGTTTTGTTTGTTTAGTCGATAGAAGAAAAAAAGAGGAAAGGAGAAAACTATTTTCATTCAATTGCTGATGACAGGTAAGATGTAGTATTTATATTTCGTGAGTATCGCGTTACATGGCTAAATTATTCCGGAGTATTTAAAAGCTTACTTTTATGCTGCTCTGGAAGCAAAAGAAAAATATAGAAAGTGCCAGCTTCTCTTCCCGCGCAGATTGTAAAAGCTTGTCTATGCAAAGGGCTTGAAACAGGAATTCTCATATGCGATGGGCTAGCAATCTGTCACTATTTTTGAATCTCCATTCCAGCAATAAGCTCTGTATTTTGCTAAGCGTGGACTTCGAATTCCGCGACTCTTGGCTCTGTCTGCCACATATACCTGATTTTATACAAAAATCTTTTGTTTGAGGAATTTTCCACAAGATTCATTTAAAAAAATGAATACAACTACGCCATCTATCGGGAAGTTGTTGTATTACACTCTCGCTTAAGCCCGCGCGAAGTCTCGTCTGCGCGCTTTCTGCGCGTAACTACTATTGTCAATATCTCGGGTTCCTGCGTGTTATGATGAAACCTACGCTTTATTTTATCAGTTAAAAAAAAATTTTAATCGTTCATTAGTTCAATTCATAGTTCAATTTCATTCACTCAACAGTTGTAACTTGTCAATTTTGACAAGTGACAATAGTGTCATGTCATATTTATTTCCTTCCCCTTTATGCAGTATGCGCCAGTCGTTTCTTGTGGCGACTTGGTTGGATTTGCCTTCCTCTTAGTTTCTATATAGGTCTATAGTAATTAGATACAATAAAAATAATTGCTTAGCGACCCAGTGCCGAGTCAGTGTGTTGTGAAACGTGAACCTATCCTAGTGTCCTAACAACATTACATTGTAAATCAGCTGACTTGTGGGCGAAAAATCCAAAACGTAAGTTTTAATTATTAATTAATAGAAAAATATATTTAACATGATGTTAAATCAGATTAAAAGAAGTTATAATCAGTAATTTATTAATATGTGTTCAATAAAGACCTTCGTTGATAGGTACTTTTAAAAGTTTCGCAACTTTTGCAACCTCACTCCCGAGCTTTTGCTTTCAAGGCCGTGATTAGTAGGAAAAATATTTGAAATTTTTCTGTGTGGGTAAAAAAGACTTGTAATTGGATAATTGTGATGGGCAATACTACAATACTCTACTATTATTATGATCCATGCTGCACATTTGCTTTTAATTTTGAAACTAACAAAGACCGCGAGTGTGCATGGAAGAATCATGATAATATTTAATCCTACTAATATTATAAATGCGAAAGTTTGTGAGTATGTCAGGATGTATGTTTGTTACTCTTTCACGCAAAAACTTCTGAACCGATTACGATGAAATTTGGTGTGTAGGTAGCTGAAGACCCAGAATAACATATAGGCTACTTTATCCCGAAGTTCCCGCGAGATTGATTCCTAATTGAATTTCATAGGGTTTCCATATGGACGAAGTCGCGGGCAGCCTCTAGTTTTGTATAATTTTACCCTTTCGTGTTTCAACATATCATGACATAGCATGCAACGTTTTTATGACAAAGAAAAATACTATAGATATTTAATAGTTTCTATAATAACTCAAAATAGTTCCCAGTGTAAGATAGATAATTAAAAAATAATAAAAATATTGGTTTACAAAGATAAAAGATGAGGAAAGAAATTAGGTCCTTTCTCCACACTCAAATAACATATCCTGCTATTTTACTTCCTGCTTGTCCACATATCCTACTTTCTAATTAAATACTTAGGAAAGCTTGTATGTAAGGAAGTCTTGTTACTCAATCACCCAGAATTTACTAGATAGATAGATCTCTGGATTTTTATGGAATTGGGTGAAAAAAAAATATAGCATTTAAGTAACATAATAAAAAAAAAATGACTATGGTTTTTGTTCCAAATTTTATAAATGATACAATTTTACTCTTCAATTGTAAATTGAAAAAAATGATTTTCCATTAATTACCAGAGTAAGTACCTACAACCTAGTTTGTTTAGTCGAAAAGGTTGTAAGTTAATTTCTTTTTACCCTACTGCGGCAGAAGGAGGGTTATGTTTTTCAGGTGTATGTATGTATGTAGATTTCTATGTTCCCTCCTAGGGCGTAAACGGCTTGAAGGATTTTAACATATGAGGTATCATTGGATTCGTCATGACAGTGCGAGTGACACGGGCTACATAAAAAATATAAAAAAATGCAAAATGGCGACTTTATGACGTCATAAAGTGGAAATGAAAAAATTTTACCCTCCAAACCCCTCAAGAGTGGAGTATCAAAATGAATGCCTTCAATGGCGATTCTAAATATATACACATATCTTGCTGTTTTTATTAGACTTTTCATACTAAAAAGGTCTAAAATAAAAATAATTATTTAAAAAAAAAAATATCCGACTGCAAATGCTAATGACTGACTAAAAAGGGGAAAACAAGCTTTACAATTTAGTGAAATCATATGCAATACACAATGTATATATTTTAAATAATTGCAGGCGGGACAAATTGGTAGATACAACAATGTCTCATAGATTTGTTTGTTTGTGTGTTTGTAGGGGTCTTAAATTTTGCGTGGGGGTAAATTTTGTATATTTCCACAGAATTGGGAAACAACAAATACTTGGTCACTCGGACGAGCGTGCGTGCGTGCGTGCGTGCGTGCGTGCGTTATGTGTGTATAGTGCAGTTTAGTTAGTATCCCATAGTGCAAGTCTCGAACTTAGATTGGGGCCTAATTCGGGGCTAACTCTGTTAGTGTGATTTGTTCCTTTATATGTATTTATAACATATTTGCTCGTAAAGTGGCTGTAATTACACCAATTTTAATATCGTAATGTATTTCATTACGCACTTGTGCGTTTTACATTACAATAGTAATGTAAAACGCACGAATGCGGTAATGTAATGTAAAACGCACGGTTTTCTAAGATGCTCCTTCAAAAAATGAACGATACTTTTTAAAATCTTAGCAAAGTGTTTTTAAGTCAGAAAAGTGGTAAATATTTTATGAATAAAATTAACTTTGGGAGGTAAAATATAATAAATAAACATTTAATTCTTTAATTTAATTAATTTTGACAATAAATTTATTGTTTTTGTTACAAATAAACAACCATTTATTTGTAACAAAAACACAAAAATATTAATTTACTTTTTTATTA
>JADGIL010011563.1:1019-11396 GCA_020352625.1 Cactoblastis cactorum | reverse complement strand
TCATGTCGCTTCAGTCGTTTACTGTAGCTAATGTTCATCAGTTCACATGCTACCTCATTGGGATGATTAGAGAGTCGGTTCTTGTAGCGTACAGCAGAGAGCCTTATCTCCTTCCTCACAGTGTTGATCTGATCTTTCAAATATGAGCAAATATCTTTTTTGATTATTGTAAGGACCGCAAAAGGGTTAACACTAATAATCAAGTTGAGGTCTTTCAATAATAAACTGCAAACGATTTGCAGAAGCCGATCTTCTTCACTACAAATTCAAGCCGTTCAGGGCACAAATAACCGCCCACCCTAAACGCATATGCCTTCTGTTCAGGGAAAAAAAAGTCTGGGTAAAAAAAATCTTTCCGAAATACATCTGAATGTGTGAGCGTCTCGTCAGTGTTTAAAATATCTTTAATATTTCCATTCCTTGTCTAAATCTGTTCCTTGATAAATCTATAACTTGACAAACCAACAAAGGTTTAATTGAATATTATTATTTACGAATAATCACTGATTTCAAGCAACTCTAAATAATCACGTAAAAACTATACAATATGATGTACCTTTTGCCTCTATCTGCAAATCTATTAGGAATTTAAATTGAAACGAACAAAAGTTGCATTAGTTAGATTGGAAGAAATCAAGTTTATTCATTCGATATCTTTACTTTCGTGTCTGAAGACAACGACGGCATCATATTTCAAATCTAAATTGGAGAACCTAGTTTAGCTACGAATATCCAGTTATCCAGGTCACATCGTGTTGAACAACAACTGCTATATATAGTTCATCAAAATTCATGATGTGTGTAGGACAGGTTATGACTTTAATACAAAATTTTTAGATAAAAATGTAGGTTATTACACGTTAATTAATGTAAACAAATATGAAATAAAAAATTATATTCCAATTGGCCGATTTTAAACAACCTATATACGAATCTACACATTTAGGCACTGTTTTTATTGACAAATGAAACTACAACTTGCTCTAGTCATTTCCCATGCAGGCAATTCCACTAAAACCAAAATTTGAAAACTTTTCAAATGGATACCTATATATAGTTACTTGACAAAGGCCAGTTTTCAGCTCTTGTTGTGTTGGCTTCAAGTTAGACTTCGGCAGTTGGGACTAGGCGCAACCTTCTTTTAACGTTTGAAGAAAAACAGCTCGCAACATTTAATCTAATAAACGTGTTCATAATTTGATACAAGAAAAACAGTTACACGTGAGTTTTGATTTATATAAATAATTTAACAATAACTACAAAGTAAATTTTAATGCCAACGTATAAATAACTATGATTAATGGGGTTTCTTCCTACATGTTTCTTTGTAAATATAAAACTTAGAAACACGGTTTTGTCAATACGCAACAATAGAATAATAAAAACAGTACACAAGTGAGACATTTTCTTCCTATACTAATTTTTAGAATAGGTGAACAAATTATATCTATGTCTTCTACTGTTTTAAGTAATTCATAACTTCAATCAAAAGGATTCTGGAATGACCTCAGCCTTTAAAAAATAACCGTGAAAAAACAACTCACCGCTCATCCTAGATTTTATTCGAAATAGCGTAATATAATTTCTCCCAGACAATCTTCAAAGAAGGCAAAGGCATCACGGAACAGTGACTTTTATAATTTTTTCTGCCCTTATTTGAAATCTTATTGAGGTTAAAGAGTAGGGCAAAGTATCACAATATTCTTTGATAACCACCATGATACCTTTGATTATGATAAATTTCAATTTGTTTTACAAATTCTTATATTTGCAATGAGAGACGATTCGATCCTCGGTTTGGTAGGTAATGTAATACTTAAAAACGCCAGAAAAGCAAAATTTCTACGTTAATGTCACAACGAAAGTATGAGAGAAATGATGAGAAATAAACCGGATTAAGCTAGTTTGCCAAAATGCCGTTCGACCATAGACACTAGCAGTAGCGGGAGCGTTGAGGAAACGGCGTGTGTTATGATGTTCACAACTGCAGCGTTTATTTTTGTTTTAATTGTGCAAATTTGGTAAAGACTTCCTTTGTAGCCCTAACAAGTATAATATATACTAGTTAGTAGTTTTTATTGAATTATGACGCGTGTACTTTACTATAAGAAAAAATTGTAAGAATAATAATATATAGTTAATCAAAGGCGTAATCTGGCGTAATAGGGACCATAACTACTCGAGTTTCTTTCGGTGTTTCTTCTCAGCAATGGTCGTTTCAAAATTATGGTAGTCTTTAGCTTGATTAAATACTAACGTGAAAAAGTATCTTTGAAGATATAATTTCTGAATAAAGATTTTTATTTTTAGTTTTACTTCAAACTTAACTAATAAACATTATTTTGAATGCTTAGTGTCAAGGACATAGACATACCTACAAATTATTCGAGGAAGTTCCCGGGAAACCATTAAAGCGGGCGAAGTCAAGGAAGGAAAACTTCGTCATGAAAAAGTCATTTGCAGTATTCCCCAGTAAACATTTTATGTTTGTGTGACGTCAGTCAGAATCTGATCCTAATATTACTACTGTGGTATTTGAAAATAACAATAAAACGCAGAACTTCCGGCAATAACTTTCTATTTACGTCTATTTAAAAATCAATTTGTTCTTACAACGTTTACGTGACTTTTTTTAGTAACGTAATATGTACCAATAATAGTGTGAAATTAGAGTCAAAGTTATTACATGAGATGTTTACCCAAGGTGCTATTCGACACGATTCTCTACACCTGCGGTTCTCAACCTTTTTAGGTGACGGAATCCTTTTGGAAAGCGAAATACTTGACGGAACCCTACAATAAAACAAAATTTTTCAAAAGAGTATTCTTTATTATTAAGTATAATAAAAGTACAATGTAAACAGAAAAAATCTAACTAATTAATGGGAGGTATGTAACTTTTAATTTTTCATCATTTGCTTGTTATAAGTTTGATAGAAGAATTGTACGAGGCTACTATGTTCGACTGCACCTCGTGAAGCGTGCGTTGAAGAACGGTTGTCTGCCGGAAGGAATTTTTTTTTTAATTTATCGGAACCTCTGAAGAGGTAGCGCACACACTTTGAGTATGGCTGCTCTACACTATAACTATTGGCTATCCAAACGTACATATATAGAAGTAGCCGAGTAGTTGTGTACACTCGGGAACCGCTAATGCGATTAGCTTCTTAAAGCTAACAACTTGTTCGATTGGAGTGATGTTTTATAGTCTGTTCGAACGTATACGTCCATACCATTTCAAAATAACAGGATGTGGACCTGACCTGATAGAAAATGACTTTTGACTGATTTTAATCGTATTTTGTTCAGTTCTTTAAAGCTAAAAACGTATCTCTAAAGGTAAAAACGGTTAGAGGTTTGAACGGAACCTTCGGTGCGCGAGTCCGACTCGCACTTGGCCGGTTTCTTCATGTTCTTAACGCCTACAATTTTTTTACGTAAGGTTGTAATATATTGTTAGAATAAATTATTTATAAGATTTAGTTAATAAGTTGGATGCATCTACCTACTATATAAATTTATTTACTATGAATGTTATATAACCTACACGCTATATAGAAAGTATGAAATGAAATATATATGTTTCATTCGCTTTAGCTCTGTATATGTATTCAGGAAATAAAGAACAATAAAATAAAACAAATGTAAAAAAAAAAAATATTTCGCCAATGCCAAATAAAAAACTTAGTGATTTAAGATTCCAATGACCCAATAAATAAAAATATAGTAATTATTAAAATTAATTAATGAAGATTAAGTATTTGAAGAAAACAGTCAAGTGCGAGTTGTACTCGGGCGCACCATGGTCATTGCATTTACAAACTTTGCGGTTGACCCGGATCTATTGATCAAGTAACTGCGACAACCGTATATAATAAGTCTGTAATGGAAATGTCGCTTTTTTATAATTTTTTATGATTTTTTCCATTACAATAAACATTGTTTTTATTTTTTTAAATTTAATGAATCTATTTCAGTGGATAATTTCCTGTAGGTTTTGTATGTTTACATTCCCTTGTAAAATAGCAAAATTTCTAACATTATCAATCCTAACTTTCGACTAAACTGGTTTTGATAATTTGTTTCACGTCTGAAAAAGACGTTTCTTTCTTATTGACAGACAGGCAACAATGTGATCTTAAAGGGTTGTTTTTTCCTTTTAAGGTCAGAACCCTAAAAAAGTTTGCTTTCATTAATTTATTCCGTTAAATTATTTTCAGAAAATGGATTCAAATAATGGATTAAAAAATCTCAATTTAAGAATTTTTAAATTATTTCAATCTACTTTTACAATTAATACGGTAGCTTACAACTTGTAAAATTTTAATGGTTTAAACAACATCCTTATTCTTCACACTGTTACTGTTGATCATAGATCAAGGCAGAACCAAAGTTATGTTGCATAATATACGCTTGTAGGATTAGAATATTTCTACTCTAGATATTAAAATACAAACAAGCATTCAGGTCCGACAAAACAAAGAAGGAAAACAAAGTTACATAATACACTGAACATATTTTTAAGACTACATCTATCTATTTTCAACTTATGCACATATATAATAAAATATCAAAACTCACCCCAAGAGAGCAGCTTCTTCTGCATTCATTGTCGGCATTTTGTCAGGATTGGCAGTGACTTCCTCTACTGGGGTCTCTCTGAAATAGTGCATCGACTATAGCTTACTGAACATGAGCTAATGCTGTGTCTCATTCTCTAGTAGCATGACATGAAGTTAACTAATATCTGATATCATCTTCAACTCAAGCTAAGTAACCATTTAAATGATTAACAAAAACTTAACAATCAGGTATCACTTAAAGTAACAATTTTTAACAACATAACTAATCAATAATGATTATCTATATTAATTCTAATGTGTGGTGAGGTGAGGTGGCTGAAGCTTCATGCTTACAAGCTACTCACTCAGTCAAAACAACTTTCATATCTGAAGTGCTCTTATGAAATAAAGGCTCAAACTTCTTCTTGGCACCCCCAAAATGAAGAATTTTCTTAATATCCTCCTTTTTGTTGGGTATGGTCGTACCCTTGTACACTTGGTCCAGGGACGAGTAAGAGCCACCATTCAGCCGAGGCATGCCAACTTAATCAAAAAACAGAAACAGGATATACATCCTGGACACAGAAACAAAAGTTACATCATGCAAGTGCAATAAATACATGCTGAAGGAAATTGGAAAAAATAATGTTGAATGGTACCATCTAAAAAGTTTGTCTTGAACCAACTACAAGTATATCAAACTTCACTATTCAAAATAGTTACAAGTAAACAGCTGAGTTGCAGGCAAGTGTGGGACAATATTCAAAGTTGGAATTTTTTAAATTTAATATCTTACCTTTTGAGGGTATTCTTGTTTCAAATAAGAGCTGCAGAAGTAGTTTCCGTTAGCGAGGTACAACACGTTATTGTTAAAAACAACCGAGTACCGATCAGTTCTGACTCGCCGACAAGTCTGGCTCACCTCACCTCGGACGCGAAGCGAAATTGTAACAGCTGTGGCGTAGCTCACTTCGCATTGAAATAAAGGCGCATGCGTCTACGAACACGTCAATTATTCAATTTAAACCCCGGGAAGTTGTAATGAAAACTAAGGTTAAGCTTAAGACCATGGATTTCATTATGTCCATGGTTTAAGACTTCAAAAATCTGAAAATATTTTTGGTAACAATGTTATTTTCAATCGTTAAACTTGTTTTACTCACAAAAAAAAACAAAAGATATATGAATTAATATAACGAACTGAAAATTATTTACAGGGTGACGATATTGTTTAAAAAAAAATATTCGGACAAGTTGTATGTATTTTTGCTTCGCTTTTTGAATTTTTCTATGGTAAAGGTAAACGAAATAAGGAAGTATAGACTTGACAGTAATTTGACATATTTGACATTGACATTAATAGCAAAAAGCGACGATTATGAATCCTACTCTTGAGTGCGCTGTATCAAGTCCGCTACCTTTATTATGTAATATTTTATTTACTCTGAACAATTAAGCAATATAATTAAAAACTAATTTAATAAAGTCATATATTTCTTAACCAAGCATTATCCCGGTTGTATCATATGCAGTAAAGTTTCATATAATTTATCGAAGTAATTTAATGAAGATCACAGGACTAGCTTTGAGAATTCTAATTAAGGATAACTCTCAATGTACATGACAAAATACATGGTTTTGCTTTTGTGCAAGGCATTAGATCTTGAATTATAAGATCTAATCATTGATCTAGTTCTATCGACTTTATCATTAAACTAGCTTTTGTCCTCGACTTTGCTCGCGTCGGAGGGTGGAGGAATAGAAAGAGACAAAAAGTAGCCTATGTGACTTCAACTTTTTCCATATACAAAAATCACATTAATTTATTGCTCCGTTTTAACGTCAAAGACTAACTTTTTATTAGAATAATGCAACCCGAGATAAAAACCTGGCAATCTGTTAAAAAAGTTTAAGTGGCCTTTAGTCTGAGCCTATATCTCACTGAAACCGCGGTCTTTGTCCATACAAATTAATTTTAATATCATATAATTAATGTGTGTGTTATTTTAGTATGCCAATTGTACGTTAGTACATACTGTAAACATCATGTGAGCGGCTAAGGTTAAGGAAATGAGTAGTTCTGCCAGTTGCGCCATCTTGCATTTAAGCAATAAAACGTTTGGTTTCGTCGTTTGGTTCTGCCTTCTGCCTCCATCTATGTTACTAGCATCTCGTTTAAATTTTGAGCATGAGATAAAAGATGGCGTACCTTTTTGATGTGTTGACAATATTAAAGCAAATCTAGAGCTGACCAATATTTAGTTTATTAGTTTACCTTATATCCTACTATTAAACGAGCAATATTTGTATACATATTTGTCACGCGTTTTCAGAAACAGCTCATAAAAATTTGGTATATATTTTCCATATTTTCACACAAAGGTATTTTTTCAGATGTAGGGTAAGATAATTTCGGTAAAGAGTCAGTCGAATTGTAGGTCCAGTGGTCAACGTGCTTGCCTATCACGGTGTTCAAGGTTCAATTCCCAACTATAAACAGCTTTCGTTTTTTTTTGTTTGGAAAAACAAAATACTATAAATACCGAGTAGAGCTCGGCGCGGTATTAATTTTAATAGTAAAATATTTAAGGACCATCAGAAATATAATACATATTACATACATACAAAATTATGCATATTTATTTGATGACGATAACCTTAAAAAGAGCGATTATCTTTTTTTTTCTTTATCATGTGGAAAATGACGTCTTAGGGGTGTGCTGGGCCGTGTCTTTAAAGAAAGAGCGATTACCTAAAATACACGTAAAACTTTCAACATCCCTCTTTTTATGTTGCGAGTTAAAACGCAGCTAAGAACACTCTCGATTAAGTCACCTTTCTAACAAAAAAGGAATTCCGTCCGCTGAGTGGGAGAGCCGGGGGCCCAACTTCCCCCGCCCTCTCCATTTGGAGAGGATGAGGGCTTTTTAAAGGCCGGCAACGCTTCTGTGACCCCGCGGGTGTTGCATTTGTCTATGGGCGGCGGTGTTCAATTAACATCACGTGACCCGCCTGCTCGTATGCCTCCGTCTTACATAAAAAAAAATATCCAAATCGGTTCACCCGCTTGGAGCGATGATGCCACAGACAGAATGACACACGCGTCAAACTTATAAATCCCGTCTTTTTGTCGGGGGTTAAAAAAAGCACTTCTTATTATCGTGGAAATGTGTTACAAAAAGATATATAATTTTTTAAATACTCACTGTCCATATACAGGAACAGATGTATCGAGGTAATCTAGACTGCATTCCGTAGAGCCTCGCCCACTCTTGTACACAGCCACGCACTTGGCATGGCAGGCACTGACTCTTGACACCACTGACAAATCCTCATCAACGACAAAGCTTAAATTGTCCATTTTTACCGAAAATAAATACTATATTAAAACGTTTAAAGCGTCAGCGTTCAAATGGCTGGCAGCTAAGAATTTCCAATTTGAAATTAATATATTTTTTAAAATATTGACTTTTTTAAAAGCCTGGAAGGTAAAATTCAAATTTAGAAGGTTTCTTTTTTAATGATTTCTATTTAGCTGCGAGCATGGAGGCAGGTAAGAGAGAACTGAATAATCCTTGTTTAAATGAGGCGTGCCCATACATTGTCAATTCAGCGATTACCAATGGTGCGGAAAACTCAAGCGTTTCAGATTTGCATAATAACAATGGCAGCTATTTGATACAGGACTGATGAGGGCAATGTATAATTAGTATAAATTAAATTGACAAAATCAAACCTTTAAACAAAATTTTTCTTGTGAACATCACACCTTAATTCAGCCATTGCTACAGAATATCAATTACATCATACCTATTTTCGGATTATTTTAAGGTCGAATTTTCAGTGAGGTTTTTTAGAATGCATAGCGATAAGCGCAAGCGATTTTGTTATGTAAATCGCTAAGCAAGTTTGATAGTTGGTGTACAACTAGTACAGCGTATTTTATGTCTCTAGCAAATGCCATCCCTCGTGTATTCAACATTTTATTTACACAACATAGTAACCAGACCCGAGAATCTGCTTCTGTTTGAAGAAATTTTGCGTTGATAGGTTACATAGAATTAAAGTAATCAAAATGTTTTTTATTCAAGAAGGCAAAACTTTATCACTTTTTAATGGTGCTTTTTTTGCATAGATACTAATTTACTAAGGCACAACCGCTGCTGAGATGAAAACGCCGAAAAATACTCAGCACAGTATTGATCCCTACAACCTTAGGGGCTATATTTGTCTATATTAGTCTAATAACTAGTCAAAGTTCTCTTGCCTTAAACTTTATATTCATACACTACATACTATGATACCTGCAAGGTGATTCTAAAGTAAGTTCAAAGTAAAGCATCTAAAACACGCTGGTCCAAATTAACATTGAATTTGGTCTCTCCTCTTTTGTTCAACCTTTTCATAAATGATATAAATGAATGTTTTCATCACTCTAAATTCTTGTTATATGCTGATGATCTCAAAGCTTATAAAGTCATAAAAAACAATGATGATTGTACACTGTTCCAAGAAGACCTTGATAGGCTTACTTTATACTGTATAAATAATAAATTAAAATTAAGTATACCTAAATATTCAATTTAGTAAAAAACAAACAATATAAATTTCAATTACTCTTTGTGTGATACAAATTTAACTAAGGTAAGTCAAGTTAGGGATCTTGGAATAATACTTGACACCAATTTACATTTGGATAAACATATAGAACAAATTACCAATAAAGCTTTTCAGTTATACGGTTTTGTAATGAGATCTACTAGGGACTTCGCCAAACCCTCAACCTACATTTATTCGTTCGTTCTTTGGTTCATTATTTGGTTCGTTCTCAGCTTGAATACGCTTGTTGTATTTGGGATCCATATTATGATAAATATAAAATTATAATTGAAAGAGTCCAGCGTAAATTTCTCCTTTCCATAAATTATAGATGCTTTGGTTTTGGTTTGCCCTATGAACAGCTTCTACAAAAATATAAAATGAACACATTGAATGAAAGGCGGATACTGCTGCAGATGATGGTTTTGTATTCGGTAATAAATTTCAAATTCGACTGTAACTACCTTACCAGCAAAATTTGTTTTTGTGTGCCTAGAGTCAATCATCGACGCGCCCATAGAACCTATAAATTATTTTCTACAAATTATTATCGTACTAACGCTGGCAAAAGATCTCCAATTTTTAGACTAGTTGATATACATATGTATATAATCAGCGCTTTGAATGTATAGATATTTTTTCTCTAAGTATTTCTAAGTTAAGAACGGAAATCCGTAATAAATTGAACACAAGATATGTTACATAGATCCATGTATCCTCAAATTGGTTTTGTATATTCTTCATACACGTGCTCATATGTGTTTTGCATAAATAAAATTAACTATTATATAAATGCATGTAATATAGTATAGTGTATTGTTATGTAGTCTTCGCAGTTTAACCTTTTGTATCGATCTGTGTATCGATAGTGTAGTATACGTACAATTATGCTACACTTTTTTGAAATGTAATTTTTACCTAAACATGTATTGTAATGTTGTTTACTGTCCCAAATAAAATAAAATAAAATTGTTAGCAGATTTAAAAATAATAACAAGATCTTTATACAAACTTTTCAATGACAAATTAAAATTACATTCACTTTATTTTTATGATAAACTAGAGGCCGCCCGAGACTTCGTCCGCGTGGAACCCCTATAAAATTCAATTAAAAATCAATCCCGCGGGAACTCCGGGATAAAAAATAGCCTATATGTTATTCTGGGTCTTCAGCTACCTACATACCAAATTTTATCGTAATCGGTTCAGTAGTGAC
>JADGIL010011562.1:5182-54887 GCA_020352625.1 Cactoblastis cactorum | reverse complement strand
TGAATTTGGAATTATGTTATATAAAATTTTAACTTTCAAATGATACCAAAACCAGCCAGATGCAAATACTATAGCCAAAGAGATTTTATTACAAGTTCATACATACTATAATGCGAAAAGACTTTTTCCCCGACCTAATATATACTAGGTTATGTATTTTTTATGGCAATAAATTATTCTTTTTCTTATATTAGAATATACAATGTCATGCAAATGTCCATACCTACCGTGAAATCAGGAGAGAGCGGGCGCAGTCAAGCGAAAAAAGCGCGCATTTGATGTTGTCGCTATCCAAGATGGCTGCCAATAACTGTTATTATTTTATCGGGAAAATAATCAAATATGCCTCAATTATTTTCCGATGTTATCTCCATAAATTAGAATAGGTAGAAAGCTGTCGATTCAGTGAAGCGTTTGGTCATATTCCAGACATAAATGAAACTTTACTATATCAGACAGATTTATAGTAATCGAGCTACGTAACATAATTAATAAAGGGTTTCCTTTTTATGTCGAATTTTGAACTCATTATTCTTTCATAGATTGACAATACAATGTATCCCAGTGTTAATCATTATTTCAGCTACAGGAAGACTACTGCTGACATAGACTTCTATTTTGGACTTCCAAGATGGTTAAAATTGACCTATATCCAGTATTTTCTTGAGACTTTGGTTAGGTCGTTTTACCATTTGGTTGGCTACTCTATGGAAGATGTGTCTGTGGGTTAGGGCATGAACTTAGGGTGACCGACACTATACGCGGGCCTGTATATGGTCGATATTCTAGAAACTTCCGGCCCCATCGGATCACTGTCACTTCTAATAGTGTAGAGTAATCCTGGTGTTACGAACCTTAAGAAATAATTAAACTTTATTTGTCGATCAAGCGTCTCTAAGAAAAAGTGTACTTAGCTTATAAAAAAATAATTGAAATCTTTTGTATCGCTGATTATATAACAGACAAGCCTTATAATATGCAGCAAGTATGTAGGTAATTTGTCAGTGTAATTTTTTATCTTATTTAATAAAAAGAAGTACTTAATTATGTTCCAAAAATTATAATAAAAAAATTAGATTTTATACATCTTTTATGATTGCACTATTCACTAGTCCACTTTGATTCAAGTTCTAAACCTAAAAGTGTTACGATTTGTTTATAGCAAGTCTGATAATAAAACTATCTGGTCTCGAAATGTTTTTAAAGAATCGAAAGAACTTGTATATAACAAAAATCCTCAATATATTATTACTCGATACAACTTTTACATTTTAAGGCTTTAAAGTTAAACAGATCACACTACTCTCGTTTCTTTTAAACCGGCCAAAAGAAATAAGATCACATAGTAGGAGTACATAAAAGTCGATAATACATAAATGGCGATGCAAAAAGCGACCTCCACGCTGGCAAGGCTGTCGGGCCGGTTCCGTCCGAGAGCCGATAAACGTTGTCTGCATACTTTCCAATGATCAATAGAAGCCCGACATCAACCCCCGAACAGCCTTTAAGATTTATGTCCGGTACCTAAAATTGTTTTGTTTTTATCACGCATAAAGAGTAAATTCATTATGGGGAATTGGAATTCTGCCGGTTACCAATCGTTAAAAAAATGGCGGCAATTTCTGTAATTCTACATAAATAGCAAAAACATTAAATAAAACGAAGTTATGTACCTATTCTGTGAATAAATTGAAGGACTTAATAAAGACAATCTACATTGTAATTGTATACGTAGAAAAAATTTGCTTACTATTCGCACATAGAAAAAAATAAATAAATAATGCGATATAATTAAAATACAGTCAGAAATCGATTAACATTACCTTAACAATTTAAGTGTCATTTAATAATTTGCAAGGCTTTAATAACCAATAATTTATTCCAGCCGACGCGATTCCTGTTATATACCTAGTCGCCATTAGCCATGTGGTCAGTGTAATCACAGGTACCTTAATTGTACTGGAAGGAACTGGTTTTACTGACATTAACGTGGATAAAATCTTTTTTACATGAACATTTTAGTTTTACGAATAATGTATCTAATATATAAAATTCACTTTTTGAAATCCGTTCCTTAAAAGAAAAAAAAGTAGTAGTAAAAGTAGTAGTTTTCATTTACATCAAGAAGAAAATAGCCGATTGTATCGATAATAAATCAGAATAAAATATGAACAAAAACATTTCGAAACGATTTCTCATAATTACCGGTCAGATCGTTTTAAAATACACTCATAGCTCGGAGCGTGATATCTGGTGATCACGACGCGGGATCCTTTCAACACGGGTGAATGTACTGACCTTAGTACATTAACACGTGGAACGCATTTGTTTTATGCCATATAATTTGTATAATCTGTGCCTATTTTTTTAGGGTTCCGTACCCGAAGGGTAAAACGGGAACCCCATTACTAAGGCTCCGCTGTCTGTCTGTCTGTCTGTCACCAGGCTGTATCCCATGAACCGTGATAGCTTGAGAGTTGAAATTTTTACAGATGTATTTTTATAAACTCTCTCGTCCCACAACTCTAAAAAATCTCCTTCAATTTCCTCAAAATCATTATTTTTTTAAACTACGAAGGTCTCCCCGGCTTCCTAATGGGTAAAGCGACAATAGATGGCCTATAATAATATACTTCTATAAGAGAAGTAGAACAATAACTAGAAAATACTACAATTTGATACGTAAGTAATGCTCCGTCGTCATAAATAATTCAAGCGTTTTCTTCTCATTCAACAGCATAACAACCTATTAAATGGTTATCCTCGCATATTAAATCTAAGAACATCGAAACCACGTAACAACACAGGAAATGTATTAATTAGTCAGACTGAAATACGTAACTGTAATTATATTTCTATTTCAGTGAACGGCCCAAGGTAATATATAATTAACCAAGCACCAAAGTCAAAATAAGGCCAGAATAAAATAAGTGTTGAAATTTACGATAAATTTAACAGACATTAAGAAATTATAGAGCATATTTAACGCACAATGATTTATCAAACATATATACATACATAGACACGTGTTTCTCCCTTGCGGTATAGACAGAGTCATGAGACGCGTTACTCGAAAGATTCTCGTGGCTACGCCCGCATCCTATAATTTCCGATCATGTGGGAATTTTGCATTATCCCGTCTTAGCAAGCATCTACGTCTTAAAACAAACCCTTACAAAATTTAATACCACTTGTAAACAGCTGAAAGCAATTTTGTTTTTACCCGACTGCGGCAGAAGGACTATTTACTATATAGTGATACAAAAATAAATTCATTTCATATATTTTATTAAGACGTTATTTCTAAATAATTTTTTTACCAATTTGTCTGCTTACAAGTAGTGAAAACAATACAATTTGAATAGTTATAATAGAAAAGCAATCACGATTCACGAGGCGAAACGTGTATTCGTAGTTATCAGACTATGTCGTAATAATTGTTGAGTTGACGACAAAAAATGCTGTCACGTTTCATGTTATGCCCATCCGCGTTACTGCTAACGGTTCAGCAATCCAATTTAATGGCAATAAATATGCGTTCATCATGATTTTTCATAGATAATTTGGTATTCTTGAGCGTCCAGCTAAAGGCCGTTTTTATTTTGTATCAATAGATACAATTTTATGCGGTCTATCCACCAAAGATTCTAAAAATTACTAGATAATTTTTTCCTAGATATTACATTTATTGCACTTGCATATTCACAATTATATGTTTTTTTAAATCACACTAATTTAGTTAGGCCCAATCTAAGCTCAATAAATAGATACTTAAATAAATATACATCCAAGACAAGTACAATAAATACTTAAATAAATATACATCCAAGATCCAGGCCAAACATAAAAGACAAATTTCCATCATGATCTGAGCGGGATTCGAAGCCGGGACCTCTCGTTTGAGAGGCAAGGACTCCACCAATGTGGTATCTATATCAAATGTATCAACAAAGCAAAAAGATTTTTAACTTAGTATTTTTTTATATATTGTAAATGTGATGCGTAGTGAATGTATATGGAGTCGTTTAATTTATGTGAATGCAATAACATAAATAATACGACAGATAAATCTATCAAATTAAATATTCTAATATTTTTCGTAAGTGTTATATCATTATTAAGACATATAAATGGATGTCTAAATCAATTTAAATAAAACCTAGATGACGAGTATTTAATTATTTATGTCATTAATATATATCAAATCGTTATAAATACAATTATAGGCAGGGTTTACACGTCAGTAACACTAAAATTCATCTCCACTCCACGAAAACTCTACAAGTAGTTGCGGAAAATGCCGGCAGATGGCGCAACTTTTCGCTGCATTGCAGTTGCGATGTAACACAAAACGAAAAGAAAATCCACATTGTTTTGCTGTTTGAATGCTGATATTTGATTGGTTTCATAACAACGGCGGAGTTCAACTCACTCAACAACAGTGCATTTGGGGCTAAGTGCTGAAAGTAAGTCGGTTTCGGGTATAGGCCGCGCGCGCGGGGGGCGCTGGTGACGCTCTCAGGCAAACATTGACCAAGCATGCAGCCACAGCCACGCACTGCGCCCGACGACTTGCCGCAACATTCTTAGCGTAAAAGTTAACGTGGATGGTTTACTCTATGTAATTTGCGATGTTTGAGTTGATATTAAATTTCCTTCGAATAGTGTGCGAACGACTTTTCGAAATACGACAGTGTTGAGTACATTGTGCCTTATTGGTGTTCCCGAGATTTTCTCCGCTATGGATTGGGAAATTCGTACTTGTTACAATTAGTAAGTAATTTCTTTTTACTTTCAATTCATTAAACATTTTAATTATTATTCTTTTCGTACTGGCTCTCTGTCTCTAATTGCCGTACTCAACCTTTGGAACAAAGGTTTTAAGTAACCAGATATACCTAGTTATTAACAGTGATCTAAGATAAATCTGTTTTGTTCTTTTTATGGGGTCTTAAAATGCACTTGTGATAACAGTATCACTTACTGGGTGGACAAACCCAAAAGTCGACTGGACTCGTGAGACTCGAAGGCTACATTTGGTAAAATTTTTAATTTAAATAATATAATATTTGCAATAAATCCTTTCTATTAGTAATAAAATAAGACCACAACTTCTCGTGTGATAGTTCTTATTCATTTATTTTTGTCATACCTAGTTCCTTATAATTCTAACATAAACTCATTCGAATAACTAACGGCCTTGAATTTGGTTGGTTAATGGCAGTTACGGTTGTGATTTTCGCAGCCAACTTGGTACTGTAAAATGACTAGAAACTACTGTTTATGTCAACCTAACTAATTGAACACCATTTGCGATCCAAAGGTTATTTTCTTACATAGAGTTATGCTGAACGTACTTTTTAGTAAAGCGTTAACAAACTTTTTCTAGAAAAACATTCTGATTAAAAAAAAATAAGATTTACTTTAGACAATATGTATACTAATGTATATTATATTATTATAGTTATTGTTCTATTATGAAATATGAAGATCAATCAACCTATTAATAGAGCAGTTTAAGTGTGAAAAAATAAAATGAAACAAGTTTCGTATATTTGGTCTACTGATAAACATGTTATCATACCTATACAACTAATAATTATTAATTTAATTGGTAATTTTTCGATAACCTTACTCCAAGTTCTTATCCAAGTATACTAACTATCATTAATATCATTCTACGTTCAAATTCATGAAATCAATTCAATTCTACCATTTTAAAATACTTTCACACAATGCATCAAAACAATAATATATCACTGTTATATAACGATGTTATAATGTAACACTTTCGCATGTTTGTCTTAAACTTCTTGAGGTAACAAAATTATACAAAATAAGACTAACTTACATTTAGATATTTTTACGGAAGTGCATATATTACTTTCTATGAAAACTAAAATTAAAGCAAATTCTAAACATTTCTAGAAAATCAACCTAACTCGATATAAACGATAGTTTCGCTCCATTACCACAAAGAAATCTAGAGTTTTCACATTTACGAGTTATACGATTTTCCAAGATGACTACCCACACATGGGCACATTGGGCACCATCGCATCGTTAAAATGCCATATCTCGGGCGAAATCCAAACAGCGGAGCTATCGACAGCAAATTATTAAAGACAATTAATCTATTAGACCAGAACGATAACTTGTTGCTGACTTCATTACTAAAATTACAATGTTTTTACTGGTAGGTACTAGTACGCCGGCTTTATACATATATTGTAATAATAAAAACAATCACCTAAACTACTAGAATTTTGCCAGTTTATAATGAACAATATATTTTCTAAATATGTTTTATATATACAAGAAAAGAATTAATAAATACAAATCGTTCTGTACATACAGCCTGTTTATAAAATTGTAAATTTAGTAAGAAATTGGAAATCTGATGAAAACGCACTGAAACAATGGGCTCATTAATGAATTCAACCCAAAATACAGTTATGAACCACTTTCACCATGTGGGTCGCAAGCCTGTTTCCTTGACAGCTTGTATATAAATATAAACTAATTCAATTACTATTCATTCTTCCGCACACCCCGATTTTAGATCTAGCTGTTTTATAGGGGTTTTAACATTATTAATAAAGCATATTTCTCACGAATAATATCCGTGGACGTAATTCCGATGTATCGATGACTGTTATCTTAGAACTTATATACATATTAATATTATAAACGGGAAAATGTATTTGTTGTTTGCCCGTCTTTCACGTCAAACCGAAGTAACGGATTAGGTAGTATGGATTTTTATGCGGTGATAAGTAGTTGAAGGGCTATAGAGGGACATCGGCTACTTTTTATCTCTTTATATTTTCCCTAAAATTTGACACAAGCGAAGCCGCGAGCAAAAGCTTGTATGTTTTGAGCCAGTTATTAATCAACTGATCATATCTAATATTCTGTTCAGTTGGTCGGGTGAGTTTGGTTCAGATTCGGTAGAAAATTATCATGTTCTTACCTAGTTATGTATGTAATTATAATCACCTTTATTTGTATTTTTATTTGTCACATCAAAACATTTTTCATCTACAAGACCCCAGTTTACGTAGATGTTTCAGAAGTAACAGTATATGTCACTACACCACTGGATAAAGTCGCTATCTATAAATTCTGGACTAAACTATATTTTAATTTAGTACAGTTTTCCCTTATTCTGTGATATTGCTATACTAATTCCCGTTCACTTCTTTACGCTTTATCAGTTACATAACTTTGATTGTAATACTGAATACATTTTACACAATATAACTACACTGAACTTTACCTAAGTATTACGTAAAATTGATAAGACAGAATTCACTTTCTCATTTTATACCAATAATATGTTAGATTAACATTTAGAATAGTTGAAAATTTACATTGTTCAAAGAAAATATTACTGATTTGCAAGTAAAATGTCGTTACATAACAAATGTATACAAATTTCAAATCACACAGTCAAGGCATGATATTAAAAAGTTAATCTTTTGTTCACAAACTTCAAGGTATTCGCATGTAGAGTGTTAGTAAATAGGTAACAAAGAAGCCTTAAAAATTGTAAAATTAGTGTTTGTCGGTATTTTAAATGCGTAATTATGATAGTCACACTTACGATTTTGCACATTTACAACGCTCTAAATATTTTACCGTTTCAGAACCAACAAAGAACTGAATATTTGTGTGCAACTTTATATTTTTTATTTTATGAAATTGGAGTACATAATAATATGTAAACGTCTATAATGTAAACATTACATTTTAGGCTGTCTCATTTCATATAAAACAAAGTCGCTTTCCGCTGTCTGTCCATAATGTATGCTTAGATCTTAAAAACTACGCAACGGATTTTTTAAAAGATTGGGGTGATTCACAATTTAAACCAGTGCGAAGCCAGGGCGAGTCGCTGGCTTGGACATTAAAATCAATGGAAATTCAAAATTTACTGACAAATAAAATGACATTTCGAAAACGGGTGATTATTATTTGCGCTGATGCGCTGGATTTCTAATAAAATACTTACGTAGCCTTAACTACTTATGCGTCTAAGTAGAGCGATCATTTTAACAGATTGCGTTCGCGCAATATTCTGTAACTAGAGTTCTTGTAGTTTGGTCGTTGTGCAAGGGCTGTGTGGTAATCCGTGAGCGTCTGTTCTGTTAGCTACCAGTATTGTGCCATTCAAATTCAAACAACCACCGGAAATATTTATTTATAGGCAAAAAAGGAATTTGAACGATCGTGAGTAATGGTTTAGATTTTATACTTGAAATATACCTACTTTATATTTTATTACTGAGATAACTATGTATGTACCTAATAACTGAAAAATCTCTTTTTATATTGCTTAGTTATATAAAAAAAAATATGAAATTAAAAAATTTGATTTTAATTAGGTAATTAGGTGTTTTCATTTCCATGACCGTCTCTTCTTTTGTTTTTTTATTCTTCAATTCGGCAATGACAACCATATTTCTTCGAATTATTTTTGTTAGTGTAAACTTTTATTTTAAGTAGTTTATTAGTTTAATTTTTAAAATTACAATTACAACCCTTTTGAATCGCAACTCCAAAGAATCCGATTAATCCAGCAACCCCAAAGATTGCCTTATGAGATATTTCATATTTGGAATATAAACACCTAAACCTACATTAAGCGTATCTACATGATATCTATGTATTAAGTAAATAGAAGGTCAAACTCAAAATAATTTTAGTCACTCGTAATATTGAATCCGCATAACTTGTACCTATTTCTGTTGTACTTATAATAATAAACATTATAGTAATGTATTTAGAGAATTATTACAGTTGTATCTTAGTCCATGATTGTATTGCAGTAAAGGTAATATGTGGTAGGTACACAAAGTATTTTTTTTCTTTTTGGCAATAAAATTAAAATATTATGTCACTGTCATTGTTTCGCACGTTTAATGTTTGTTTGTGTGATGAATTTTTAAACAGCTGTTACGTCTTTTTCAGTACGCTACGTTAATGTGAATAATTGAAGAAAATGAGCAGAAATTTTATCAGAAGAGTACCGGAGTTTTACGATGAGCACTGCTGCGCCGGGAACGCCACCGGAAACTTCCGGCGCACGTCCTCACTGCGTCTGCGCGGTGAGAAGATGGTGCAACGTTCGCCTCTTGCCACCAGAAAATTAATTCCAGTAATCACGGAAAACACACATCAGAAAAACCGGACTGATGGGCTTCGCCTACCTGAACCCGGATACCGCCAGAGAAGCCATGTAAGTTCTATCAAGATTTTCATAATTAATTGAAATTCTTATCACCATAGCTACCCTAACCAACCACAAACACAATTATTCTATTTTTTAATAAATACGTCGTATGAAATTAGTGCTACTTTTGTTTTATATTATTTCGATTGGTAAATATTGACAGCTCAATGATATAATATTGTAGGTCAGTTCATTTGTGGTGTACAAATTTTAACTGAAATAATTAACTTTCATGTATTAAATTAAATATAATCTGATTCTTGACTACTTGAAATATCTACTTTACAACTGAACAATTAAATTCAAAACATGATAGTATCATGTATTTATCATTATTGTGTAAAATTTATTTTACTTGCAGTCATTTAGCAATAATGGCCAAAAACCAAGAAAACCATGTCTAAAATCACATGACAACTGTGATGGCAAGCTCAACATGACTGACTCCGCCCACACTCCGCCTGGCTCTCCAGAGGACCTGCCTGATGATGAATCTCTTCACAGTTATGGCAGTGCTGCTACTGCAGCATCTGTGGAAGCAGGTTATGCGCCTTTTAATGGCACCACTTTTAGTGGTAGATCTATGCGGTATGTCCTGCATTGCTCGTCTCATGCCGGTCTTGCTGGTGAAGAATACCTTACTCCAACACAAAGAGCTCAGAAACAAATCCGTCGACTAAAAAGCCTTCTCACTCAAGCCAAAAAAGATTTGGAAAAAAAAGACAGTGAAATATTTCATCTCACAAAAGAAGTTGTTGAATTGCGTTTATATAAAGCATCCATATGCTCCCCTGATGAGAAATCAAATTCAAGTGAAATTGTAACAATAAGGGAGAATGCTGAAGATATGTCTCTAGAACGAGTAAGTCCTAAACATGAATCAGCATCTAGATCTTTTGATGTTACTGACAGCCCCCTGTACAAAGCCCAGACTCCTACTAGGTGTCGGAATGAAATGCAAGGTTCGTTTACGGACTCTGGTCATTTTGATGATCTCACTAACTCTTCTTTACACTCTAAGGAGTCAGTTCATATGTTAACTCAAGATGCTTCTTGCATGACTGAATTAGAGGATGCAGATGAAGAGCGCCGGAGTCTAATAATGTTTTATGAAAAAAAGGTAGAGGATGTTATGAGAAGTCACATTGGTGAAACACAGGAGTTGAAGAAGGCACATAATGATAAGGTGGAGGCGTTGTTGCAAAAATTAGCTGATGTCAACTCACGGTACTGTGAGTTGTTGCCAAACTATGAACAGGCTAAGGAAAGAATCCACTCTTTGGAGAAGCAGTTAGAGGAGGCTAGTCGGCAGCTGAATGATGAAGAAAGTCGGCACCGGTCTGTATACCTGCAGATGTATCAGAAAGGCATGGAGGCTGCTAAATTTGAGATGGATAAGGTAATTAATACTTTATTTTATCGAAACAATATTTTGTATTCTTTCTTCATTTATTTATGAATAAACTCAAAAATTACTCAAACATATTAGCAAATATATTATATTATCAAGACATGATACTTTATTAAACTTTTGGGTGTCCAAGTGAATATACATACATATAATGCAATTAAACTATTTGTAAATTAGCCAAGCCTATATCAAAAACCGTTCTTTAATTTTGGTTCAGTATTCACATGTATTTTGAGGACATCAAAATAATAACACAATATTTGTTAATTTCTAACAAAGTTTGCAATAAAACATTTGCAGGATGGTGATACCAGCACTTCACAAGGACCAATAAACAGGGTATCCGTCGAGGAACTACTTGAACAGTTGCAGATTACCCAGACAGAGCTCGAAAATGTCCGAGTAAGTTTATTTTTTATATCTTCAAAACGTCATTTCATTAAATTTTAAAACAATAGTCTTCACATTGAAGTTATCCTTGACAACTTAAACAATAACCTTCTTTCAAGATGTACTATTGTTTCTTGTTTAATATTTAAATAAGTTGTTCAGTTTATATTGAGTTTCGATCATATGAATACTAGTTGACAAGAATAACTCGAGACTGGTCTGTTCATTCATCATAATTTTCCATTCTTTTCCAATAGTCTGATTTAATGCTAACACTTGAGTAGTCTATTCTATATAAACGAGAAAAAAGTATATACTAAGATAATAACAATATTTTAACCCACCACATTGTACACAGAGTGTGTAGCGTGTGCATGTAGTGGCCATTAACAGGACTCTGCTTAACATATAGTGCATTCCAGGACACGGCATTCACATCGGACCGAACGGCAAAGTCACAAGTACTTCTAAGTGCAAAGGAGGCTGTTTCTTTATGGGTCCTAGGAGCTCGAAAGGTTGGAATCTTTAACGAACAGCGACGGTCATTGTTACACCTCCTGGTTTTTTTTTACACTTTGCTTTAGCACAAGGTTAAGAGAAAGTCTTGCTAAAGTCAGTGTTCAAGGTTTTAGTCAGTGCCATCTATTTGTCTAAAATTTGTAATGGTATTAGAGGGAACACATACAGTTATTTACGTCAGTTATCTTCTCATCTGTGCTTCAAGGAGTATAATTCTACATTTAAAAAAACTGTATAATATTCATAAACTTTAGACCGAGACTAGCTGTAGCCCGCGACTTCGTCCGCGTAAATTTAGAATTGAATGTATAATAATGTGAAATAAATCAATATTCAAATCATATTTATATATGAAATGCTTATTTACATGCACGTGACGAATAAAATTATTTTGGTATAGATATATCATAAAGCAAGTCTTTGTGGTAGGTACATACATAAAGTAAACTCAAATAATTTCTTTACATACCAAATATTTTTACTGTTTTATTATATGTATTACTGTTTTAGTATATGTATTATAGTCGAATAAGTTAATTATAATGTTAATTTCATTTCAACAAAACAAAATTATCAAAAGCAAAGTTCAAAGAAATTAATTACTATTCCGTTCTCTTTCAATGAAAAGAATCAGAAAAAAAAAATCATCTCTCGTCGAAATATATTCTTGTATAAGGTGGTGTTCCTCATGTGAATAAATATCCATAGCGCGTTGTAGAAATTGATAAGATGAAAAAGAATTAATGGTATTTATGCCTTGAGTTCATTCAAATGACGATAACTTTTTTAATAAACCGATTTTTTTTATGAAACAAACTTTAAATCCTTTTCTGAGTTAAAGCAATTGGTATAAGTTTTAAGTAAATCGGTTCAACACTTTTGGAGATTTGCTTGAGAATTCATTCAAATGACGACAACTTTTTTTTAATGAACCGATTTTGATAAAACAAACTTTAAATGCTCTTCTGAGTTAAAACAAAGCAACTGGTGAAATTTTTAAGTAAATCGGTTCAGTACTTTCGGAGATTAGCGTGATCATACATACAGACAGACAAAAAAGTCAAAACCACCTTTTTTCTTTCTATTATTCTTTTTAAGTGTCTCTCTGTCCATTTCAGTCAAAAATAATAAATGTACAGATAAAATATTTTTACTGTTTTATTATATGTATAGATATAGCTATTTTCATATTTAATTCAGATAGTGAGCGAGGTTGTGAGATGTCATTATTTAAATGCTTCTGAATATATGCCAGTAAAATTATTAATCTATTAACTTCTTGATAATTTAGCAAAATTTACTCATAACTAACAGATCCTATTTTATTTTTCTTACACCTAACACAAGCTTTGCATGGTTTTGATTTGAAACAGCCTCTTTTGGTTTATGGGTATAATAGGTATTTGGTAAAATATATTTAGTTATTAACTTTTCTTTCAGCTGTTGTTATAAATTATTTTGTAGATTTTATCCCCTATATGTAGAAAAAGAGTATTTTCGAGTAGTATATGAAAACAATTTTTTATTTTATAGATGTACATTTTGTACATAAATTAGTTATTATGAAGAGGAAGTAGTTTGCAAATGCATGCTGTAATTGTCTCAACAGACACACATTAACACACGACTCTATTGCAGGCTATGTATCGTCGAATTGTTGAGTCGCAGAAGGGAAGCAAAACCACGGTAGACCCCGAGGTGACACTGCAGTTTCTGAAGTCGGCCATCTACTACTTCCTCACAGACCCCGAAAACCACCAGGGACATCTCAACGCTATAGAAAACATACTAGGCTTTACTGAAGCAGAGAAGAAAAATATACGCAAAGCTAGAGCGACATAGAAAGACTGCTGTGATTGTGTGATATGTCTTTAGATAAATTTTGTTGCTATTATATAGATAGAAATCACTGTTGCATGTCGTCTTTGACGTACAGCTATTAGTTTAAGATGTTTGATTGGGATTTAAGTGTAGTCTTAAAGGTTTGCACACTATATTATTTTTATAGTTTTAAAACGTCCCATAGCATAATAATGCACATAATAATGTTTTAAGTTTATTGTAATTACTATATATTTTTAGGGTTTCAATCAAATTTATTTCCTAGTTATTGAATTGTGATTTCCTTTTAGTTTTTAATGGCCAAAGAATCTAGTTTCCTTTTTGTGCAATTTTGACATTAGTTCTAAGTAAAAGTACAGTGAACCAAACTACATTCCTTGTAGACTATTTAGAGTAAGTGTTGTATATTTAACAGTTTTATTATCTTATTTCGGTGTTGTTTTCCTTTTACGTGATGTTTAATTTTTGTTAAAGCATGTTGGTATGCATTTTAAGTTTTATTTTTACGTATAAATATATATGAAACTAACATTTCCGTAATTATTTTAAAAGTGAATTTTTTGGCCTATAAATAACTAAAGACTTTGAAGTAGTTATCATACTGTATTTTAGAGCTACGGTCTGCTATCTTTAAAGGACTCTTGTAACAAATTCATCTTTAAAGTTATATCGGAAATGAATGTGATCAATGTCTTGCCACCTTGACTTTTATTTGTGATTAAATATCGATTCATGTTATAACACTTAACACAACAGTTTCTTTTTTAAATTTGAACCTTGACCTCAAGAAAAATTAACTAAGTTTTAAATTTGGCATTTAAAGAAATGCCCAAAACAGTGCATGCTCA
This sequence comes from Cactoblastis cactorum, assembly GCA_020352625.1. Classification (NCBI taxonomy): domain Eukaryota; kingdom Metazoa; phylum Arthropoda; class Insecta; order Lepidoptera; family Pyralidae; genus Cactoblastis; species Cactoblastis cactorum. Next base: position 40,642 of record JADGIL010011562.1, on the reverse strand, counting down.
TAATAATTTCAATTCCTTAACGAGTTTCTGTTGATGTCAAATTTAAAACCCCAAGCCTTTTTATTATACAAAATATGTTTTCGTGGTATACAGCCTTTTAAAATCTCATTTAAACACACTTAACTACATTAACAGGGATTAAGCACGAAACGTTCCATAAATTTGTTATTTCGAACGAAGCTACACTAATTTGTCATCGTGAGGGTGTGATGTATTGGTGGTATCTAGTGGTGTTCGCGGGTTATGCATTGACAAAAATAAGTTTTAAAACCATTGTATTAGCAGTTACGGTTGTGCTTAATTCCGTTAATGTAGTTTACGAGACTTGAATATAATTTTTGCTTTTAAATTGCTTGGTAGATGTATTTATATTCCAACATTTTACTTTGCCTCTTATTTGAAAATGGTAATAAGCCAATAAAAATGCAATCAATAAAATGTTATGATAATAACGTCCAATAAAATCAATTATGCTACGCATAGATATGTATTATGTATGTACTTAATAGAAAAAAAAAGTAAAAAAGGTATTTAACCTGTTTTTTTTATTTATTTATACAGATCAAGCCGCCTTACATCCATCTGAGTTATAAAGAAATAAAAATTAATAATAAGCTACTCTATTGGATGTTGAAACAAATAAATCAATGTTATTGTAAACATGTTATTAATTACTTTTTAGGGCCCGTAAATGCCTAGTCTATAATTAAACAACATGACAATAACGGTGATGAACACGATTGTTTTAAAATTAATAATTTGTTTTAGATATTCAATGGAATAAATTGTCCGAAAGATATTTGGACTTTTTTAATTAGTTTGATCTTTTAGGACACTCATCAAGTTTCTGTGACATTTTGCTTGCTCTAGTTATGAATAAATTATTGATTTATGACATTTGTTTTCATTACTCGCCTCAAAAAATAACTTTGATCTCTGAAAATAAAATTACGCAAGTTGTATCGACATCAAAAGTTTATTTTCTGTAAAAACACCACAATATATTGGTATAACCTTATGTATAAATCATAATTAAAGCTAAAAGGGCTTTACAATCATTCAATACAACACGAAGTAGCTGTCTTGGAACGATTTCATTTTCGATTATTTATACCTAATTAATTTTAAATATAAAATGAATACAATATGCATAAGATCGTATTGCTAACCGATACAGCGTACAAATTAAGCCTCTCATTACACAACAAGGATATAATGATCTCACAACCATGTCTTGTACGATGCAAATCCATATTTTTAACAACTATAAAAAAACATGTATCATTCTTTTCACTTGTAATAATAATGTGCAATTTTATAAATATCATCAAAATAGCGTACATTACAAGTAAATATAATGAGAATATTAACATTGTAACTTACAGACTAAGCAGTCGACTCTGATACACCATTGTCATTTACACACAAATACTTATGGCACAATAATAATAATTATGTTTGAGGTTAGACTTAAATATCACAAAAAATATTTGATATTGTCATGGAGATTCAATATTGTAAAAATACGTTCGGTGCTACTATATTTTCAAGAGATTCTGATCAGTCTTCCTTTTTTAATCATAGACACACTTTTCAGCTAGAAATAAAAATTACATTATGACTCGACAAAATTACGCGAATCAACATCCTTTGGGAACACAAATTTGAACTTTCACACTTTATACTAAATTGCTATAAATATCAGCTGTCATAATTCAGCTTCACAATTTCACATAAATAACGAACGGACGATATGTTTAGTCAATATCGAACAAGATTCGATTCGTCATAAAATTAAGCACTTGGAAGCGTATAAATTACCTCAGTATATCTAATAAAAAAATGAAAAGTTTCAATCGAAACTGAATTTCACCTCTTCGCGGGACGGATCGTTATTGGCCGCCACCGACTGCAGCCAGTAGCGACTTATTTGGCTCTCAATAGACGGCGTGCTCTCCTTGCGAGCGTTGGCCATTCGCGCTTTCCTCTTAGCTTTGCTATGTTTGGGGCGCCGCCTGCCGACCTTGGTCTTCATTTCTGCGATCTTGACGGAGAGCTGGCTGTCGACGGAGTTCCTGCGAGACTCGACGGAGACGTGACGCAGGCTGATGCTGATCTGCGAGTCCTGCGAGTTGCGGCGGTCGGGCGTCGAGCTCAGCGAGTGGTGCGCCGGAGGCGGCAGCACAAGCGCGTCGCGCCGCCGCACGAAACGAGGCAGGTTCGCCGCCCACGACGACGACAGCTCCGCGCTAAACATCATCACAATAAAGAAACTCTTTTAACTGTAATTGATTTTACAAATTCATACTAATATAAATATGAAGGTATTTGTTTGTTTGTCCGTCTTTGACCTTAAAAACGGAGCAACGAGTTAGTGTGACTTTATGTGGGCATAGATAGTTGAAGGGCTGGAGAGTGGCATAGACTACTTCTTCCCTTTTTTATTCCCCCACCACCCCAAATTTGACGCGAGCGAAGCCGCAGCCAAAAGCTAGTAAGCGATATATGTAAATTAAAAAATTACTTTATGGATGTGCTTCACTTCTCTGATCTGCTGTAAGATTTACTTCATTGTGGAGGATTTTCTAAATGGCACATTTACAAATGTTTAAAATAATTATAATTTGATTGACTTTTGACATATTATAGAACTAGTTGCTTTGTTGTAAAATAAAAATGATAATTTTTAAAACATAAATTTTTTAATCCTGCTTATCTATTTACTATTTTTATGTCTGCCAAAATAGGTATTCACTGTCTACGTCCTACAAAAACTGAGTCACCTCTCGCGCACATCGTAGGGCATTCTCGTGGGCAAAAAGAAACAGGGCGGTCACCTCTCGTGCTTGCCGTCGTCCGGGTAGTCGTGCGGCTCGGAGTGAAGGCAGAAGCCGACGGGGTCCTGGCGGGAGCCGCCCAGCGAGATGGAGAGGCGGCCGCGCGCAGCGAACTCGCCGCGACGGCGGTACGCGCGCGCTATCAGCTCATGCTTGCGCGCGCGCCGCGCTACCTCCGTCTCCACCGAGCAGCCGCACTTCCTACGATGCACCGCAACACATTACCGGCGGCCCTTGCGCACTAGATAACTAATTTACTTTGCAGTAAAGGCGACACAATATATTAAAATGTAAAAGCGTCCAGACGAGCGATCAGCCAACCTAGCAATAAACGCTAGTACGTTAGTGGTTAAAACCAAATCAAAGAAATGCAAGTTAAAAAGTATACATTAACTTGGCCTGTAGATGACTATAGATAAATATTTTATTAACAGATAGAGTGATTCACAAGAAAGGTCTCTAAACTCGTATCGTATCGTACAGTATTGCTAATACAAATGCCTTTTAACAAAACATACCTAGCGAGATACCGCCTCCAGGCGGCGGCGGCGGCAGGCGTCCAGGTCCAGGAGGCCATGAGCGCGCCAGCCGCGAAGCAGCAGAACAGCCGCAGCTGCAGCACCGACACCGACGGCCGCGCGCCCACACCGCACTCCTTGCTCGGCTCCCGCAGCGCCTCCAGGCGACAGCTGGAACCAGGTGGATCAATATATCTATACCATTTTTTCCCACGACGGTGAGAGATTGTGCCCAGTAATATAATGTAACAAATAAAAACTTTATTTAATGGTATTCAGCTAATTCAGCCAACAATAACATCAATAAGTCTCAAGAAAAACAAATGTAAGTCCCAGTTTGATTTTATAATAAACAGTAATTATATACTGCCATTACAGTTTTATTGAAGATAGTTCGTGAAGTGTGTGTTTTTTGTGCACAAACGAATGTTCCCATTTATCTTTAGAACGGCTTGACCGATTTAGATTAAGTTTTCTATAATAGATTTCTTGTTATGGTTCTTGGATAGGGTCTGCTAGGGGACGATACAGCAATCAATTTCCGCTTGTTATATTATTGCTGTATTGTTTATATTATTATACAATGTTCCTATTTTTATATTTAATTTTATTTTGTGAACGTTACATGCTAGCTACCAAATTATTTTTTTTCATTCATCGTGTGAATTCGTTTATTACGGCGGATGTTTTATCGGCTTTGCAATTCCTAATAACAATAGAAAACAGGGCAGAATCAACATTATCACACAAAAAAAAATATGATATCGGTCGGTCTTACACGATGTTCCGCCTGAAGTCCGCCCACCAGAGGTCGGCGCTGCGGAACTCGTAGACGTGGCAGGCGGCGGTGCCGCAGATGAAGACGGCGACGAGCGCGGCGGTGAGCGAGCAGCGCGCGATGGTGCGCCGGATCTTGCGCGCGTGGCGCGGCGACAGCACGCCCGCGCTCGCCACGCGCACCGCCACCAGCGAGAACACGCCTGAAGCATTACGCTTCACCCGTTACGGTCGTTCCGTAATTATTTTTCATGTAACNNGTTACATGAAAAATAATTACGGAACTTTAAAGATAAGATAGCTTTTACTTGTTTTTATAATACCAATTCCTAATAATGAATGTAATCTTTACCACTTCAGTTATTAGAATAAAGAATACTATTATTATATTTGAAAATAGAAATGTTTATTTATTACTATGCTTATGCCCGCGACGTCGTTATCTCGCATTCTAAGCGCGTTCAAGATGAAACCAACGCTATATTTTAAATTGGACATTCTAAGATACAACTGTGAAAGCCCCATCAAAATCCATCTAGTAGTTACGTGATGCGCGTACTAACATTCTGGAGAGACAAAAATACTAAAAAAGATAGTTTCGGCTTCAATACGTCTTAAAAAGATGCCCCATATGTTTTCCCCTTAATATCTGCCATATGCAGACAAAGCTTGGTTACAGTTTTATTATATGTCCATCAAAAAATCACACATTAAAGCTGGGTATAAAAAACTCACCTCTCAACAAGAAGTAGCCACCCAAAACGAGAACAATGAATAGCGGCGCGAGAAGTAAAGCGGCGCGCATGCCGTGGTTGACGTAACCCACGAAGCAGATACCGGTCACGCTGCTGCCGTCGACCTCGCCGAACGCCATGGTGGCGATCGTCAGCACCAGCGGCAGCGACCACGCGACCAGGTGGAAGTACGCCGCTTTTTTATCGATTCTGTCTTGGATTTTACCTTTTGAAACAATTAAATTAAAAATTTAAATAAAACTCGACACATATAACGAAGTACTGACCTATATTTAGAAAAATGACCAGAAGGGCCAACCTCAATTAGAGATGGGAGAAGGTCATGAAAGGAGAAGAAGAAGACATATAACAAAGTACACGTCAAACTTACTCCTTTTTTGCGTTGGGGGTCAAAAGATAGCTAAAAATTCTCTCGATTAAGTCACCTTTTTTTTACAAAAAAAGAACCTAATCGGTTCACCAATTTGGATGCTATAATGCCACTCACAGACAGAACGAAACATACACACGAACGTCAAACTTATAACACCCCTCGTTTTGGGTAGGGGGTTAAAAACTAGCAATTTACTTTCTCAGTCACTATGAACAGGGGTATTGCTCCCGTAGTCATTTAGTAATTAAAGTACTCTACGATTCCAGGTAAATTGTTATGTGATTTGTCCTTATATATTTATTTATGTCCAGGTACTACAATATTGCATCGCAAATGTAGTGTGTTCGATTAACAAATATCTCCACGTCACATCAAAACAGGTTCTTAAGACATTTCACAGGTTTATAGAGACTGAAAATTTCAAATACTCTTAATACTGAGAAATCAATTTTATATTCAATGAAGTGAATAATGTATTGATTTCAATGCCTGATTACACAGTCAGCAGTTATCAGCAATGCGATTTGAAATGCTAATATGTAGTTAATGTTTACAAAATATTACTAAATTCATACCTAAAGCGCGAAAACTCATGTGCCAAGCATAGGTGAATATCACGAACCATACGCATGCCGCCATCATGAAGTAATAAACCTGGTTGAAAAAATAAAAATAAAGAACTTCTTACATGTAAAAGCTGGTTAGCAATTATAATTAAGAAAATATTCAATTATTAATTTGTAAGGAACGAATAGTACCAATACAAACACGACAACGCAAGATAGGTTTTCTTCTGCGGACGGCTCTCCTCTCCGTCTCGTTCCATCTTTGGAGCAAATGATGTCATCTCTCGAGCCCACTCCAAACTGAACCAGCCACCTGTAATCAAATTTGTTATATTAATTGTACAAAGATCTCATCAAACTCTTTAATGTTCTATTTATAAAATAACGTAACGGTTTTTTAAAACGTTCATTGCAATAATTTTATTTTTTATCCTATATTAAAATTCATAGCGAATAAAAATGGGGTACCACTTTTATTCAAATCAGATATGAAATTAATTTTTATGACCTATTGTCCACTCCCATTGTTATATTGTAATATTAATTTGGTGTTCATTAACATCTGAGCGAGTCATTATGCGCACAAACAAGTTCAAGGTAAAAATAGTTCATTATTAAAGTTCCGCATCAAGATTGAATGTTTCTTAAAAGCGGTATAGTTACTAGATACTAAATACCATATAAATCAATTAACCATTTGCTATAAGGATTTTGAAATTGTTTATAGTAATCTATAATATAAAGCGAAACGTCTAATTCATCCGAAAATTCAGAAACTACAAGTGCTAAAAATTTAAATTTTTGCATGGTAGGTACTGCTTTTTGAATGAAGGTACACACTTCGGGAGGACGACGGGATTTTGCTTAATCGAGATCGGGAAATATGGAAGGCAATTTGAATATTTATAAACTCACTCAAAAAAAAAAGAGTGAGCCAATATCATTGAAACATTCACCATTAGAAACCATTTTTTTACCCAGGAGTAAGATACTTTACATCCCGTCCTTTACTAAGTCCCAGTGCGTATTCTATATGACAACCAAACCTACTTACCCCATGGAAGCAACAGCAAAACATACATTGATGTAGAATATGACGAGTGCCGGGTATTTGTTGGCGCTGCGCCAGTCTATCAGAAATGTGGCCACGGTCAGCAGGTTCAGCACCAGACAAACGCCCGCGCCCCACGCCACCAATCGATGGATTTGGTGATGCTCCTCTTCAGTGTACAGTGGATCGCGACACGGAAGACCGCAACCTGATATACCTGAAAATGTTTCCTAAGCCATTAAGTATTTTTTTACGCCATAAAGATTTTTATTTTGTCATTGTCAGTTAATATTGATAATTAAGATCGTAACCATAATTGGTGACTAGTAAAACTAATTATTATTAAATTGCCTAATTGCAATATTATTAAAAAGAAACTTTTGAAATGGGAAACAATATTGGTTTATATACTAACATATTAACATCATGTATGTATAAGCTCCATATGTAAATTTGCTATAATGGGAAAGGGAAAAATGTTTTCGACTTCGAAAATATGTAGAAAACATGTAACTTTTTTTCAATAATTTCAAAGTGCATTCAATAAAAGTTAGTAAAATAAATATATACCTTCATAAAAATGCTGAACTTTATCAGTATGTATAAGTGGCTCAATACATTTTCCGCTGGTGTTAAATTTCATTTCCCTCACTGGGCTTCCGCATTTTGATGGAAAGTATGTAGAGTTACATTTCAAAAAGGATGGAAAATACGTCGTGTTGTATACAATAGCGCACGGCTCCATAGTAATTTTGCACATCTCAAAAGACGGCAGATACACCATATCTTGGCCGAGTATGTTTTCACACTTCGGCATAAATGTAGCGCAGAGTAATGGCTGTATAACGGCCCAACATTTTGGCACATTTATCAGTTCCTTGTAAAGTTCTAGTTGCGTTTGAATTTGGCTTTGTCTTTCGTAAAATGTGAGCATTACACTGGTCTTGTCATAATGTAACTTGGATCCCAAGCATGATGATTTTATCAAGGGCTCGCATCTCGCGTGTCTGACGCAACTGTCTAGCTTCATTTCTCCCTCCGGAAACCATGGCGTGGCTCGGCTCGGCTTAAGCTTCAATTTAAAGTTTATAGTGCCATTTATTGCTTCCAGTGTTGCCGTAGTGTTTTCGGTTTCGCTTATGATGGAATTTTTGTCGGCACCAGTATCGAGCTGGCTTGCCTGACAGACCCATACCGTGAACACTCCCACCAGACATTTGGCTAGGACCATCTGTAACAAAAGAAATTCGCATTGACTATTGTTGGCGACGAAAATAATGAGGGCAAAAAGTAAAATCTAAAAATGAAAACTACATTATTTTTTTCTAAATTATCTTTATTTCAGCAGGTACAGGGTGATGTCAAATGAAACCCCTTTGTTTTTCAATAATTTTATTAATTCTCCAAATATTTCACTTGCAAAAGATTTTTTTCTTGATGTGTTATTTATTACATAAATAATTATAATAATACTAATATAGTTTAAAATAATAAAAAAAAAATAACACCCTGACCCCAATCCAAGGCGAAAGGAAAGTTACAAGGCTTAGGATGGTGTGACCTACATTAAGTTCGAAAATTTAGGGGAAAATTATTAACTAACATACAAGCTCGGCTGAAAAAAGTCAGCTTATTTTATGGAAATTGCTGTTATTTCTTACCCAATAGCAGAATATGAGCAAAACAGTTGTCTAAAGAACTGAAAAAGGAAACTATATATAACAAATATATATTTATTAACCTTTGGAAAGCAGGTAATTTTTGAGTGTTAAATGTCCAAAAAGGAATCATAACATTATATGAATAAGAATAAGCACCAGTCAGAAATTAACACCAGTGCAAAACAAACGACGCATAGTGAAAAAATATTTGAACATTTTGTCTTTGTTGCCCCTATATCAGGTGAACCATATCAACAAGGTTGAACAGTTAAAACCTTCTGAAGTACAAGAACTTATAAAAAAAATTTCCTTTTGTGCGTCTTGAGAGTTTACTTGACCTGTAAACTATTATGAACAGAAAAACTCTCACTTGAATTAGTTCCTCGATTAATTGCTCAATATATAATCTAAATTCTAACTTAAAAAACTTAAAATCTTTTCCCTCATAAATTACACTAGTTCTTATGAGGAAAAATTCAAAAGGGCGAAGCCGCTGGTTACAACTATTATACGAAAACTATTTAAACCATCAAATAAAAAAAATCTTAAAAGAAAGTTAAAAAAAAAAATAATACATTACATCCTGTACAGAAGATACTCGTAGTATCAACCAAACAACCAAGTTATTGTGATTGGGATAGGAAACGCCTTGGACATAATATATTATTCAATCATTTATTTTTGCACCCATTTAATATTTTCGACAATATATATTAATGCTTTATTAATTTTCATGATCATATATTTTTGCATCCCATACAATACTTTTACAAATGTAAATAGGTAAGGGTAAGTCTTTATTATTCAAAAAGGATTTATCTTTATTTATTATTTACAAAACAAATCAATAAATACCGGTTTCTTACTATAATGGTGTGATGAAGTCGACTAATTCAGCAGAAGACAGCTCGGGGACCTCCATATTCAGGACTGCTGTTTGTAATGACGCCCTAGGTTGTGTTGAAAAGGAGTCCCATTACTTTCTTCTTTACTTCACCACATGAATTACCTGCCATAAAACAAAAACAATTATCATACTGCCAGCAGTTGAAGCAATTAAAAATAAGAAAATAACTTACCATGTTGATCCATTGATTGATGGTTACTTTCACCTGGATAAAAACATTATTTTGTGGCATAATATAAATTTATTATGTTTCAGCTTACCAATATAAAATAAAAGCTGTAAAGAAACATTATATACAACCTTTTTAACACGTCATCACTATGTCTTTTTACACTTAACGTCATGAGCTCATGATCGAAACAAATTGAGTGGATTTTATTGTTCGTGCATGCATCGTGACAATAATCTTAAGCTAGTTGAGCACGGATTTTCCGCCGCGCCTGAAGCTCCTGTTAGCGCCTCCGCCGCGCCGATTCCAAGGCGAGCCGCGTGGACCGCCACCGCCTCTTCTGCCCCGCGCACCGTGCCCATTTACCCCACGTCCTCTACCCCGGCCTCTTCCTCTATAACCACTCTCCCACCTTTGATTCCTTTGATATCCATCATCACCATTATTATTACCTCCTTCGTCATTATAACTATTATCCTCATCATATCCCTGGTTCTGATCATAGTTGTCCTCCTCATTGTAATCCTCATCATTCTGAGAATTGTACTGATTATCGTAACCTGAATTAAAATGTCCTTTGTTATAGCCATTATCGTTAAATGGCGGACGAGGCATGTTATTCATTGGTGGTGGCATATTACCCATTGGAGGCATATTGCCCATTGGAGGCATATTACTCATTGGAGGCATATTACCCATTGGTGGCATATTACCCATTGGAGGAGGCATATTACCCATTGACGGCATTCCTTGCATATGCATAGGACCCATGGGATGCATTGGTGGTGGACCCATAGGTCCCATAGGCCCCATATTACCCAAAAGAGGTGGCCTCATCATATTCGGTGGCATATTATTCACAGGTCCCATAGGTCTATTATTCATTTCAGGACCATTGTCATAGGCTTGTTCGTTATTATCCTGATTCATCTCCATATCATTATCATAATATTCATCTCCTTGATCCTGCATATTCTCATTATCTTCACTAGTATTGTCATTATTTTCAGGCTCTGGATATTCAAAAGGTTGGAAATTGTCATCATCAGCATCTTCTTCTAAATGAGGCATAACATCATGTAATTCTTCTATTTCTCCGGTTGCAATATATTTCTTAAGAGCTAAGGGGCCTTCAGATATTGCTCTTTCTAGTTTAGAACCAGCTTCAACAGCAATCAATTTTCCATAAATAAAAATAGCAGAAGGTGTAATCTGGTTGAGAGGAACTGCTCCCGGTACAGACTCTACTAATGCTTGTTGCAAAGCCTCAGTTGCAGCATCATCAGTAGTAGGACCATGATTCCACTGTACCTGGAAGTTTCTGGGAATAGGTTTACTGTAGGGAACTTTCTTCACCTTCTTCTCAAATTCCATAGGAACAAATGTTGTATCTAGATCTAAACCAGGTATAACTTTATCTGTGTCAGAAGAAAATATTTCAACTTTATCTTCAGGGCCCATTCCTGGAATGACAGCAGGTTCTTCTAAATCATGATCATCCTGCACTCCAGGGGGGAGGGTATTTAGATTGTACTTATCTCTCATGAGATCTCCTGGGCGATTTCTAGTCCAAAATTTTGATGTGTGATCATTTGAACCTGAACATAAAATGTGTCCTAGAGGATGCCATGCCATTGTCCATACAATAGATTCATGAGCACCTTCTATGCAACCCACCTCTTTATCAGTACCAACATTCCAGAATAGAATAGCTCCATCAGAACCTCCTGAACAAAATAATCCCTCATGATGGGGATGCCAGACAACACTGGAAGCTTCTTTTTTATGTCCTCTAAATATTTGAAGTTCAGAACCAAGTTTACGAATATCAAACAATTTAAGTAAATGATCACGTGAAGCTGTGATAAGCCAATTACCATTCTCATTCCATTTGAGGTCCATCACTGTTGACTTGTGAGCATGAAGAGTAGACATTGCAGTGCCAGATTTTGGGTCCCATAATTTTATTGGTTGTTGGTTATCTTTACTTCCTGACACAATAAGAGCTTTGGTTGGATGCCATTGCACACATTTAACATCTGCCCCATGACCTCTCAATATTCTCTCTTCTTGGCATCTAAAGAAATCAAATATTCTCAATGTTCCATCGTCTGAACATGTTACAATTTTTGAATCACTAGGGCTAAAACTTATTCCTCTAACAGCTTCTTTGTGAGCTTGATACATTTTAACATTGTTCATATTGCTTTGCCAATACTTGATGAAACCAGAATGATCACCAGTCACCATCCATCCTTCACCATGTGACCAAACCATAGATCTCACGGGAGAATCATGAGCTTGTAATATTGTTTCAAAGTTAAATGTCAAACCATTCCATAAAGTGAATTCTCCAGACGAAGCCCCAGTAATTAACCTTCGACCTTCTGGTGTCCAAGCCACAGCAAATATTGGACATCTCATTTTATTAGTAGCCGTCTTAACGAAACGAGTAGTAACTGCATTAATAGGATTATCTGGATAAGAGGGTGGTGGTAATAGATCAGGAGTGTACATGGGGTCGGGCTGCAACGCATGCCTGTCCCGCCAATCACGTTGCCAAACGCGACATTCTAAAGCTTTTATAATTGCAGCATTATAATCTACGGTTTTTCGCATAACTGATTTCCGTAAACGTTTACCGTCGAAATCATCCTGTGTCATATTCAGAGGACCCTGAGGAGGAAACCGCATCTGGTAGTTAAATGGCCTGAAATTATGGCGCATGTTGTTACGGGCGGGCGGGCCCATAGGCATACCACCCATGCCAGGCGGTGGCATGGACATGTTCGGAGGAGGGTGCCCGAAATCCATTGCTTATGACTTCAATACCTAATCAAAGAAATGTTTATACTTTAAACAACTACCGAACACAAACTTTATTTTAGTTAGCTTTAATCCTAATTTTGTTCATTTCTTACCTTATTCAAACAAAATGAGCTACAACATTCTACACTGCAATTTCACTATGACACTCCACATAAAAAGTTTTGGACAATTTCACAAGATATAACATGTATTTAGAAAGTGAACACAAACAGTAACCTATTAAATAGACTAAACGCTAACCAAGCAAAATGAAGCCAGCCAGCCATGTTTTCTTTTTTTTTTTTTTAAATGTCAAATTATCGGGATGAAAACATGGTCCATGGTAAAACTAGGTGAAATGGTAAAACGAGAAACTCTATACACCACTTTAATTGTTTGTTTGTTCCAGGTGTATAAAATGATGCTGTACAAATAAGAGTATTAACTTGTATTATATATATCGTTAAAAGTTAAAAACTAACTTAATGAGCTATTATTATTATTTTTGTAACTCAGATAATCCAACACCCTTATTTTTTGTGGTTCTCAAGTTCAGTGACTTTAAAAACTACATGTAGAATTTATATAAAAGTATTATTGCTATAATTATGCTATAAAATACACATAGAAAATATGTATGTATGCCATGCTCTACATACTTGTGTACAGTGCGGCTGAAACTTAGCATAGATAAAAACTTATTTTCTTCTTGTCTGTTTCTGACAATCTGTCATACTCTACTATAACTTTCCATTTTTCAATGTCTTCATGTCAAACATACAAATATCAATATAAATTTAACAAAATCCTAATTTTATTGTAATTATTCTACAATGGTGTTTTAATTTCATCTAATTCGTAAATTGGATATTGATTAACTAAGCGCAAATCTTGTCTATGAATTTAATTAACATAAAATGCTAATTCAAGTTTACACAAACTAATAATATGATATGTTTTTCACGGTTTTCATGATTGTTACTCAGGTGGATCAGTGATCACACGAGATTAATTATTACCATATTATATTTATACAATTTTGTTTATTACAATGAATTTTTATACTAGTTATTTTAGTGTCATTATTTTCTTAATTGCTGTAAACATAAGACACTCATTTTCATGGAATGAAAAATATGAAAATAATAAATGCCCTAAATTATTTCCAAAGAATTTTGAAAATCATGCGCCAATGGGTAAGTTTGCATTGAATTCTATAGCTGTAAGTTTCTGAAAAAAAATTTCATGTTTCGTAATTATTTAGTTGCTTGTGACATACAAGTTGGATATTTATACGGCAAAACTTGTTGATTAACTCGGATATTTTGAAATAAATTATGTTTGTAAATTATTAAAATTGAGATAAGAATTCATATATATCAATTGTTGATGAGCAGTGGTGGTCACTTACCATCAGGTGACCCTCTTGCTGGTTTACTGGCCTATTCTAGATATTACACATTTTAACAAACTTTATTTTTAATAATAATTTATTTACTATAAATTATGAAAAAAGAAAAAACAAAAATGTATTAATTCAGTCAACATTTATCTTAATCTTAATTCTTTTTAGGTAACTACACAGCTGGCAATTACACAGAGCAGACAAATTTAAAAGGATTAAGACAGTGTGTGATGGCCTGTTGTCTCAGTGAGAGTTGCAATATCGTATTCATCATGGACTCTCGGTGCTACCATATAGAGTGTGTCAGTGACGAGATGTGCTTACCATTATTGAGGAAGGGCAATCACAAGTGGAATTCACACTTTTCAATGATACTTGTTAAACCAGTCCTTCCAAATGGTATGAAATTTTATATTCTGTTCTAGTAGCAACAATAAATTGGATAAAGCCTAAAAAAAAAGATCTAATGACACTGAATAGAATATTGATCTAAAATTTTGATTTAGCTTAAAATCACCTTTTGTGTCTCATAACTTAAAGCTCTGTGTAGTCCTTTAGAAATAAAGATGTCATACTGTATCTCTATGTACATATTTATAATATATATGTATTTATTGTTATGATAATTTAATTAAATTATGTAGCATTTTTATAAATAAAAAAGTTCCAGCTGTTATTCTAGAATTATATCATTTGTTCTTGTGGCTATGTTATATTGCTTTGCTAATATTACCAACATATTTTACAAATCGCAGCTAAAACTGCTTCATATATAATTATTAGTGGGGTTGAATATGATAAGTAGTATTAGTAATTAGTGGCATTATCAATATTATCACAGTCCATTTCCTGCCATAAAATATGTTATTATTTGTTGGGAATAAAATTTGAATATTTTTTTATGATATACTCAAAAACAAATAAAATAATACCAATGGAAATTTTAAGCCTAAGGGATGCAGTATTGATCTGTGCACTGTAAAGGTCTGTAATAAATAACTCAGCAACACAAAAAGGAACTTGGCTTCTCACACAAGATTTCTCTAGTCTCTAGTGGTGCAGAAGCACCACTTTCTACCAAATGAATAACACACCTTACATATTTTTATTTAATACCTGTTATTTTATACCTACAGAAAACTGGTCAGACATATTATATCAGTCAAACTTTGGAGAAGTGGGCAATAATTTTTCACCAGAAGATGAAACTATTTATTCCCCATATAGTAACAGACACAATGACCTGATCCCTGATGAGGAAGATTCCAATTTCTTGTCTCATTTCATTAACAATCTGCCAAATATTGATGAGGGAGAAGGAGGAAACTTTGACAAATTCAGAGATAATTCTGATGCTGATCTTATAATGGAATCAAGTAATTTTCTTGAAAAATTATCATGCGAAATGGGAACTGGGGATTGTCCATTTAATGCAGAGTGTATTCCTATCAAGCTGAACCATGGTATCTGCAAGTGTATTCCTGGCACGGAACTGTCAGAAGGCTCCTGTGTTGCTGTCAGGCCTTTCTCCAAAGGGCCAACCATTGGATTAGATAATATGAAGAAAAGTGAAGATTTAATTTCTGATAGAAAAGCTGATGACAAAACTGATGTTTCCACTGCGAAGACTATTCAAAATTTGACTGTCTCCGTGTCAGATCAAACGGTAATAGTTATTTTGATTTTTCACAGCATTTTATATATATTTTATTTCAGTTTTGTATTTTTAAATATTAACAAAAAATATCATTAAAAATTAAAAAGAAATATTTTTAAAAAGTAAAATAAAAAAGCAAAATCTAAATTGACACTAATCAAATTTTTAAAATTCTTGGTTTTATGTTGTTTATATTTTAGGTACAATTACCTGATAATCAAGTGACGCTGGCAGCCTTCACTATACCTGATGAGAAGGCTACAATGAGTCATTACAACTATGTGTGGACTCTAGTAGACCAATCGAAGGGAGGATTCACAGGTCATTAATTTGTATTTTTGTAATAACATACCAAATCTGTATATTATTGTTACCAATAGTAGAAGATTAGTGATAGGTAGTCCATTTATCGATGAAGACTTATAAGCTATTTATTATCCCTAATTTAAAAAAAATATAAATTATTAATCATCCCAAATCATCTAGTTTAGGTAGAGAACTCTAGGCTCTGACACGTCACTTCAGAAGATTCAACTGAGCATAGGAAAATGACTTTTTCTAAGTTTCCCTAAATTTCAAACTTACCTGCAGGTAACATGCACCAAGATGGCGCCACTGTCAAGCTGACCGACCTCACAGAAGGCCAGTACAGGTTCAAAGTGACAGTAAACGGAACAAACTCGTACGGAGAAGGATTTGCGACAGTCACGGTACTTCCCAAACAACGCCAAAATACGCCACCTAGAGTGGTTATAACACCACAGACGCAAACTGTTAAGTTGCCCAACTCAGGAGCAGTATTGGATGGCAGTGCCAGTAAGGTGAGTTAGAGAAAACTTACATTTATTGAATGAACGAAGTGAGCTCTTACTATCCCACTGCAAATGAAATCAATATCTTAATCAGAAATTAGACCAATCGATGCACTTTTTCAAGTCAGTATTTAGTAACATCTTAATCATGCTACAGACTATCAGCATTACAGGACGACCACTGTTGAGAATTAATGCCGAAAGAAACATAGGGAGTTTTAGTTACTATTATGTCAGAAGGGCTTGATTATCCATTTAATATTCTTATTTCTCTAAAATACTTTATTATAGTACACTATACAGAAGAACTTATCCACTTCTTTAGGTTTGTGGCTCAGCATAATATTTCAAATGTACATTTAGATGTTTATATATCGCTGTTACAAAGCAAACTCATATTATTAAGAGAGAAAATAAAAATCGCTGGCCTTTGTGATGTAGTGAGTTATTTAGTTGGCCCTGAAATTCCCAACAGAGATAGATGCATTTTTTAATAACGTTTTCAGGATGATGATCAAATAATATCTTGGCATTGGGAACTTACATCAGGACCCATAAGCTACCAGCCTCCTTTGGAAGATGGACCCACTTTAGTATTAAAAGACCTCAAGCAACCTGGCAATTACACATTCAAGTTAACAGTTGAGGATTCTGACCATGTCAAAAACTCAACTACCGCTAACATTACAGTTTTGAACCATACAGATTATCCGCCGGAAGCCAACGCAGGTTGGTGATGCGATTAAAAATATAAATACACATTTTGAGCTCCGCCTCAACGATACTATATTTTATAACAAATACATGAAAATATGAAAAACAAAACATCAAGCCAAATAAAAAAAATACTCTTATTATTATTTTTACCCCGCAAAACGCAGATGGCCCGAAAAACGCATTGCCATTTCATTGTATTTTTTGCGTGAGTCAAATAATTTTGATTTAATATTAAAAATATCGCGCTATTAAATTGACCGTTTAGCAGTTTTGAATCATAATTTTGTAGTTAATTTTTTTACAAAGCTACGTACTACCAGCATTTTGAGTCCTTCCTTAGTATTATTTTTTATACTGTATATAATATAAATAGTATTTTTATAGGACAAGATGTAATATTGTATTTGCCGAACAATCACCTAACACTGAATGGCAGCCTGTCGACGGACGACCACGAGATCACGTCCTGGGAGTGGACCAAGTCCGCTGAAGATGAAAACAAAGCTGTGGATATGCAAAACACTCACAGTCCATATTTAGAGGTATTATTATCTGACTTTATTACCTTAACATTTTCAATGTTTGAATATATGCTAGTTTTATTTCTTTATAACTACATAATTATCTCTTTTCCATTTTTGACATTTAAAGAATGATACTATATCCTACTAATATTATAAATGCGAAAGTTTGTGAGGATATATGTATGGATGGATGGATGTATGTTTGTTTGTTATTCTTTCACGGAAATTCTATTTGGATAAAACTTTACAGTAATATAGGTTATACATCATAATAACATATAGGCTACAATTTGTAATGATTTTATGTAATTTTGGTCGTAACATACATGTCAATTGAGTCGGGAAAAAACAGGCCCTATAAGAGATCTTGGATAGTTTTCTAAGTGACAGACCAAATTTCACGTGAGCGAAGTCGCGGGCGAAAGCTAGTAATTATATATTATATAAACTAAACATCACCATTCTCCTTAGCCTGTTTAATTGCAGATGTGGAGTATGAAGACATAATGCGCAGACCGCAAATACTGACCTGGCATTATGTCTTCCAGGTTCACAATATTTTTTTTAACTAATATGAACCTTTAGTCCATTTTATGTTGTCTTTTAAATAAGGCAGGCTTTTTGCAAATACGTAAATGAGTATGTATTAAAAAACACAATGAATTTTATTTTACGTCAGGATTTAATAAAAATCTTAGTTGAGCTACAAGCTACTACTACACTACTAGTGTTGGATAGTGGGGCCCCATCAATTCCTCAAAGATTTAAACCGTACCATCATTTGAACCATACTTTTTCAGCTATCAAATTTGTCAGAAGGAGTGTATACGTTCGTGCTCAAAGTGACGGACTCATCCGGCCAGTCGTCCACAGCCGAAGTGCACGTGTTCGTCAAACCCCCCACCAACACGCCGCCAGTCGCGGACGCTGGATCTGACGCTGTAAGTACGAAATTTATGATCTTATTTATTTTAAAAAGATATAGTCTTATAACACTGTTATTATTTTTTAATTAAACTATTTCAGTGAATCATTGATATATTTTAACTACAATAAATTCAAAATTGGACAGTTTTTATGTGGTATTTTTTTAATACTACATAAACAACTGTACAATTTTGAATTTATTAGCAAGGTTGGCGAGCGGAGGAACGCCATCCTCTGCTGGTCAACATTGATTCTGGATCCCGCAGTCGCTTACCATCAAGTGATGGACGGTCATTTATCTGTTATAAGATAATTTTATTTAAATAAAAAGGCATGTGTCTGTCAGTTTGTCTCTGATCTCTAATTATATGTACATATTGGGGAAGAAATTAGTGGTTATGTGGCTGTCTGTAAATATACTATAGGTACTATCTGTAAATCTATAAGATATTGCATGTAGGTATGTGAGTGAAAAAATAAAAATATTGTTGCATAATGCATTATTAACCCACATTTGATTAACACAAAACTCTGATAATAAAACTGGGCCTTGTGTTCAGATAATAACGAGTAAGTGGGCTTTGCATTGATATCGGTTTATTTAATGATAAAAGCTTATAAAATTAAATAGATAAAACTATAAAAATGTTCCATATTATTATAACATATAAAACTATATAAAAATGTCACTATTTCATCATTTAAAAATAATTATTCGACCGTGTTTGTATGAAAGCTCTGACCCTAATAAATGTAGTTATCACAGCTTAATAATTGTACTTTAAGTACAGACAATAACGTGTTACCATAAACATTTAAATAAATACACAGTCTGCATCGTAATTATAATGTTCAAATCATTTCCAGTATAATACTTTATCATATGAGTTCATGCAGCACATTCTATCTAAACACGGAAAACATGACCTTGGCCTCATAGGATATGTGTGCATTATCTGGTTAAAGCCGTAACTGCGTTGTGGGTTCGAGATATATGTTATGGGATACTAACATACAGCGATACTATATTTTACAACAAATATACATATAGATAAAGATCCAAGTACCCAGGCCAATCAGAAAACGATTATTTTCCATCATGACCAGGGATCGAACCCTGGACCTTCTAAGTAGCGGCCATGCATGTTAACCACTACACCATGGAGCTCGTATCGCCGTACCTAATTATAACTAAGCTTAAATGAAAAGAAAGCTATCATATTAAAAAACTGATTGTCTGTGGCAATCGGTGTGTTACTGACAGCATGACAATCATCCTTCCAGTTCATATCACTGCCCCAAACGTGGATCATCCTTAACGGTTCCGCGTCGCACGACGATCACCGCATAGTGGCGTACACCTGGCGTTGCCTGTCCGGCCCCACTAACTCTAACATAATAAACTTTAACGAGTCCGTTGCCAACGCTACCTCACTGACGAAAGGGGAGTACGTGTTTTCGCTGACGGTACTCGACGATAATGGGAACTATGCGTCGGATAATGTGACTGTTACTGTCACTCAAAGTAAGTAAAAAGCATGTTTTTATCGATCTTATATTCATGTAAGGATTGTATTTTTTAATCATTCATAAAAATATTTAAATAGTAATAATGCAACTGTATCAAAATTAAAAGAGGTGGATCCATTAATTAGTTTGGTTGTCACTTATTGTCGTCTAAAAGCATGACAATTTTAATTTTGTATAATTATTTTAACACTTTCGATTTAAAAGGTGGTGGACTTTTACTGTAGATAAATAAATAAATATATAGAGAAAAATCACAAAAATTGAGTTAGCCCCAAACTAAGTTCGTGACTTGTATTATGGGATACTAACACAAAAACGATACTATATTTTATAATAAATACATATATAGATAAACATCCAGACCAATCAGAAGAAGGTCATTTTTCATCATGACGTGACCTGGGATCGAACCCGTCCCGGTTTCGATCCTGAGTATCGGTCAAGTACGTTAACCGTTACACCACAGAGGTCGTCAATTTAGAAAAATATTCTAAGTATATTGAAAAATAAATGTCTGCAACATTAAGTCGTGTCGCATACATTTTTGTGACATTAATTTTATGTATTTAATTTGTCTACATCGTTATTTAAAAGTGGTATATAATTATACTACTTAACATTTTCATTATTGAATTAAATGATTGGATATTAGGTGTAAACATTTTACAATACGATATAACAATTAGTAAATTGGTATATATGTATTTAAAAATAATTGATTTTGTACCTACCCCATTTTATTTTGTGATCTATTTACATTTGGTACAATAAAGATTATCGTATAATATTTACTTTAACATTGAACGAATTCAGATCAAAACAGTCCGCCGAAAGCGAATGCGGGCGGCGATCAAGTGCTGACGTTGCCGATCCCGGTTCTCGTGCTCAACGGCTCCAAGTCTTCCGATGACTTCCGCATCGTGTCGTGGAAGTGGAGCCGGTCGCCCTCCGGGCTGGCTGCCGGCACCGTCATCCTTGGCTCCGATACGCAGCCAGTATTGATGGTATGTGTTCAACAATTTTTCTATGGCTTGTATTTAATTGAGCAACTTAACCAACAAAAATACTATTTGAACAACAATTTATTCAAAAAAGTTAGTCCATTCGACTTTGAATCTTACCATAAGTTAAATACGGTTCAAAGTCTAACGGGTGGTGCAAGGAAGTTGACTTCTGCTTGGGATGAAACTCTGAAAACTAAAAAAAATGTTTGTTAATTACTAAAAATATGTCTGTTTCTTTTTTATTCCGTTGTTGAAAAATGTTTTAGATAAAATTAGTGATCAATGGAGATTTTTGAATCTAAAGAAGAAAAGCACATGTTTAGTTGATTCTAGATTGAAAATATTTTAACTCCTTTTTTATATATATGTTAGATTTATATTATTGTCAACAGCTAACCAACATAGAAGAGGGTCGCTACGTATTCGAGTTAACCGTAACAGACGATCAAGGGGAATCTGGGCGAGACACGGTCAGCGTACAAGTGAAGCCGAACCCTTTAGACATGAACCTGCTAGAGTTGACCCTGAACACGCCCGTGGCAACCTTCACTCAAGGTCAACTCGACTCGCTGGTGCAGAAGATGACCTTGCTGTTGAAGGATGATATCAAGGTCAACGTGACGGCAATCCGCGGCGAAATCGACTCGGGAAATACGCAGATTATCTTCTTTTTATCAAAAGATGTGAGTGCATAGATGATTCGAACTAAGAATGGTCCTCTATTTTTTATAATTTGTATGCTTTGTGAAATATTCAATACATTGTGAAAGCTTTCTGTTTAGTCAGTTTTAAATAAATACTAGAAACTTGTCTCCAAATTTGCATGTGGGTTTTTATGAGGACGTAGGTGCTTGCTAAAATTGACTTTTGCAAAATTTTTACGGGATTCTAAAAAAATATCCGATCGGTCTACCAATTAATCTAACGACGATATTGATTTTAATTTTTCAAACAACGGTGGAACTAATGTTTACAATATTTTTATACATTGATAATTACAGTTTTTGAGTACCATTAAATAATTATATGTCAAACTGATATGTATGTAAAATTGTATGTCAAAAAATATATCAAAGTTATATTTAAAATGACATTTTTTTAATTTTTTATGGCATAGGCAGATTTTATTTCAACATTTCAGAATTTGAATAGAATTGTGAAGGCAATTTATATGTTAGTTAGATTATTATTTACATATAAATTGACAACACAATAGGCTACAATACACACAATAGGTTTTATCATGTTGCTGTTCCCGGCAGGTGAACTATTAAATGTTTTTAATAGTTTATGGAATGCAATAAAATATTGAGTACTAGCTTTTGCTTGCGGCTTCAATTTCGTGGACTTTGGTCTGTAGCGTACATATTACGGTAAAGTTTTATCCAAATCCGTCCAATAGTTTTTTCGAGAAAGAGTAACAAACATACATACAATTTTTCGCATTTATAATATTAGTAGGAAGTAGGATAGGATTAGCTATATGAATGTGCGGCTGGTGTGGCCAGGGGTCGGCGGTGGAGGGCGTGGCGGCGCTGCGGCAGGCGCGCGGCGCGGCGGCGCTGCAGGGCGGCCGCGTGCGCTCGGTGCGCTGCCTCAGCGCCTGCTCGGGCCGCGGCCGCTGCGACCCCGCCACCCGCACCTGCCGCTGCGACGCCTTCTGGATGCAGAGCCTCTTCTCGCAGCTGCAGCCCGACGCGCAGCCCGACTGCGGTGCGTTATATTATTACTAATACATGTGTAGGGCAGAGGTTCTCAGACTTATTTTGTGTGGGCAGTACACAAAATAAGTCTGAGAATTGAAGTCAAAACTTTGAGAATAAAATATTTTTAGCGCCCCCATTTTTTAAAAAACCACTATTCTACACAACGCCTACTACATTTTTTCTGAGTCTCTTATCGGTTAGGCCATTGGGAAAGGCCACTGCCCTATCACGTCTTCCATGCGCTTGCTTATCTGTGTCGGCTGTTACTCTACCCGCGCATTTAGCTGAACCGTCCGTTTATAGATTTGATGAAAACTCTAATATTATCTCTCACACATTTTGATAATAAACATTTTGTTTTTAACATTAAATAAAAATCAAAAATAAAATGATATCAGGTATGATGTCATTGCCCATGTAAAATAGTAGTAAATCTATTATCGGTGTGGGAGGGTGTGGTAACGTAGCGGTCGTGCGCGCAGACTGGTCGGTGGTGTACGCGGGGCTGGGCGGCGTGGCGGCGCTGTGCTCGCTGTGCGCGCTGTGCTGGGGCGCGGCGCGCGGCGCCCGGCGCGCGTGCGCGCCGCGCCGCCCGCGCGCGCGCCCCAAGTACCGCCTGCTGCCGCTCGCCGCGCACGACGACGCGCCCTGTGAGTCAGCCTTTATTTATTAGCTTGCTAGCTTTTGCCGTGGAATACAAGTACCTATTCAATACTAACAATCCTATGCTATATCATCTTTGTGTAACTCCAATGGTTTAGTCAGCGCACGCCAAGATAGCTCTCAAAAGGCAGAGCTTATCACGACTTAATTGTCATTTTTCTTTATATTACGACCAACATTACATAAAGTCAAAAATTTCTAACCTGTATGTTATTCTGATTTATAACCTATAGGTATTACTGTAAAGTTTCATCCAAATCCGTCCAATAGTTGTTTCGTGAAAAAGTACCAAACAATATACTCATAAACAATACAAATACAATCATACCTAAATAATCCTCGCAAACTTTCGCACTTAATTAGTAGGATACTAGGAAGTATGTCCTGTCCTCAGAAACCGGTGCAGAGAGGAGAGCAGATTTTTATCATGTTTAAATATATATTTTGAATCATTGTAATATAGTTTATTTTTACATTTTACTTCTTCTGTTATTAAGAATGCTTAAGAGCAAACCTAACACGCTTAGTGTGAAAAAATAGAAGTAGCCGACCGGCTGCCCGTGATGACATACTCTTTTACACTATGTTTATGTGAAACGTCTCGGTCGGCTCCGAGCGTATATCCTCGCCGGTCAGTATGAAAATAATAGTGCTCTCCGATTCTCTCCGCGCCGGTTTGTATAAACGGACACTAACAGCTCATCAGCAGCGTGCCCGCGACGGTGTCTGCGCGTAACTACTTTTACTAATACCTATCTCGAGTTCTAAACGACATATCGAATTTGCAGTACTAATCTTTCAACTATTTATCATTTTCTGTATCCACTAGCAGAAAAAAGGGATACTCCTTTGACATTTGCCCTTAGAATTGAAAATTTAAATCGGTACATAGTATAAAACAAAATAACTTTCCGCTCTCTGTCCCTTTATATGCTTAGATTTTTTAAACTACGCAACGGATTTTTATGCGGTTTTGTTAATAGATAGGGTGTTCACAAAGAAGATTTTTAAGGTTACCGTGAGAAGCCTCTAGTTGTATATAAAGAAATGTTTAAATACAATTAACAATTGAACTAGCCACATAAACGGCACGCCATCTACCGAGACATTGCAGCACCAACCGAGAGAAATTAAATTTTCAGTTACCAACAAAGACGTATCAGAATCAGAGACAGATTCGGACGTCCTGTTCGAGTCTAAAGGTCAAACAACATCATTTCTATCGCGCTCAATGAACGGAGATGCCACCCAAAGCAACGGTTGGAAGAAGAACGGCCATTACAAAGGATCCAGGAAAGTTAAGACGTAGTCGATGTTATTTTGCTTCTACTGGGTAAGTGCGCAAGTGTTCATACTTTCATAGTTGATGCTGGGGCGATAGCACATAACACTTCTCTTCACACACACACACATAGACATACACACTATGATAAAGTTCAATATACATCAAAAAGCCTTTGCTCTGGATTGGAATTAGATACATGTAACATAAATTTATTAAATAATATACATATATGTACTACAAAAAGTATATTGCTACAAAAAAAATCACACGAAATTTAACACTTATGGTAACAGTATCATGTTTGTTATCGCCGCGCATTTGATGTGTGTCGAAAGCGTTAGCTATTTTTATATCATCCGGTATATTCATCAGAAAAAAAACTACATTTATGAATATCACATCGTTATTTCAGTGAAATTAAATTTAAATATATTTAAATTATAATTATAAAACAACGTGTGCTATCGCTTTAACATTTATGAATAATTCATGGGAATGCGAGAGACGGTATGTTATTTATATATGTTGTGTATAAATGCACATACATTTATTTTAAGATGCACTGATTTATTGGCTCAGACGCAAGTGACTCTTTCGCAAAATGCATCAGGATGCATTAAGTCCAGGGACTTAAAATAAGTAGCAAAATCAATAAAATAACCAAATAGGGATGAATCGGTTAAAAAATATTATAATATATTTATATTCAAAGATATTCTAAAATAAATATTCTCATATGCTAATTTCACATTTTTAACGCTATTTGACTTTTAAAATGATGACTCACAATGTTGTTTGTCATATACATATAACCCATAAATACATTCTTTTTAGCAATTATCTAATTTGACGATTTTCGAGACATTTTACAGTATACTTTGAAAAGAACATTCTCAGAAAGAAGCATTTAACAAAGGAAATATATCGATTGAGTTTTTTTAATTAGCTATTGTCTGTTTTATGTAAAATCTGACATTACGATATAGTAAATAAATTTAGAATTCAAAATAAAATTTCAGATCAAATTGTATCCGGTTTTGTAAAAACATAATAATTATATTCGGCCTTGGTTCAGTGCTGCAGTACAGTATGATATACGTAGACGAAGTGTCAAAATTTTAACACACTGTCTGTTAAATCGTATTTCGAAATCGATGAACCGATATTATGTTATCCAAAATTTTATTGTGAGTCAGTTTAAACTTTTATGCTTAAACAGCACTTTTCTGTACGATATCGTTATTAATATTTATGTGCAATACTTTATTGCCGACAGAACGGTACTTTTAAGAATACCATGCCTATTGGTATAAATTCGCCTTCTAGCACCCTGTATCATGTTAGAAATGTAAGGATTTTTATGAAGTTGAAATACGGTATTAACAAAATGACAAGTTTGTCGACTTATTGATATGTTTACGATACAATAAGTCGGCAAACTTGTCAACTGATACTTACAATTTATAAATTTTGAGCTCTGTTATATACGTAGTTTACAAGCGAAGTTTCGAGCTATGAAAACCTAAATCAAGATACGAACAAAATGTTTACGGCGATCGCTCATTAAATTAAAATACATAATGTATGCATTCTAATGTTAAAATTATTGTTCACGTATTTAATTATAGTGTAGTCATAGATACCTATCAAGCTCCCAGTATTATAGTAAAATTATGACGTGCACAATGTACTTCACTAGATTACCATAAAGAGCCATTTGAGCCATTATAGACCATTTTTATTAGATAGGTAGGTTAATAAGTAAGGATTAGCTACAGAGGCTGTGGCAAAATATATTTGTAAAGAAATACGAATAATGAAATACATTTTTGACATTTATGTATACTAATTTCATATTATTTGTAGGAAATCGAAAATAACGTGTCATTCATATAACCTACGTAATTTAAATTATACAAAAACAAGTTTGTCACTTAATGACATTTTCCGTTGTAGAATGTGAATCCTTTTTTGTCTACGAAATATCTTTTGGCATTTTGTTATTGATTAGAGATGTTTGATTATTTTATCACTTCTTTTAACAATAAGTGCATTAAAATTAAAATTGACTTTTTAAATCACGTGTTTTGACACCAAATTAATTTTAGTTATATTTGCTTGTCTCTAATTTTAAACCGGCTGTCAAATATTTCTATGTTCGAATTATTCCCTGTAGTAAAAAAAAGGAATTTTATTAATTAACAAAATCAATTTTTAGATGAAACGATAAGTTAATCGATTAGCTGCGATTCAATACTTGTATGGATTACTAATTGCATGATTACCGATTATAAAAGTAGGTAAAATTAATATTTAATTGCTAGTTGTAAAACCAAAAAAAAAATGATAACTTTTGCTGAACTAGCACTTGGATCGTGGTTTTTAAACATGTGATTTTAATGTTGCCATAACTTCACCATTTCTGTTTTCCAGTTAACTATCACCAATGTGTCTTTGTGATACCTATCATTAAATTATGATTTTACGTTTTAATTAAAAAGCTAGGTATTTGATCTAGAAAACTTATTAGTAATATCGAGATAATTTATATTGGTATTTTATTTAGATATTTTTTTATTTCACTGTACAAATTATAATAATTTTACTTTATGCAATTTGTAGATATAAAAATACTTTTCAGTCGCATAGAAAAGTATTGCTTGCTAAGCACGTAAGTATAATCTTTTGCTTTATTCATTTTATTACTTATTTAAATAAATGTATATAGGTATTATAATTCATGTGCAATTTTACTACGACTCGTCAAATATTTGGAGGCTTGTGAAAAACCAATTGTCCGCGCCACTAAAGAACAAAATGAAATAAAGTTTCCATACAAATGCTTATAGCGGTGCGGGGCCTTCTTTAATATCAAGAATAGTAATTTTTATATTTTTTATACGCCGAAAATGACTTAGTTAATGCATTATTCTACATTATTATTTTATTCTAGTCTAAATGTGATTTGACTTATGAAAGTATAACATTAATAATGTTAGTTATTAGTTTATTATTTAAGTTTGACAAAGAAACGATAATATAATGATGTAATGTCCAAATAGTAATTTATATTGTAATGGTTTGCTTTTGTATTGTTACATGATTGTAACATAATAAAATGCTTTAAAAAAACTAATTCGCAGTTTTTACTTAAGTATATATGTATGTATAGCGAACACACAAGTTTTCACACTATTCCTTTTTCAACTGGATATATTTTATGCAGCACAGACTAAGAACAAAATAAGTAAGCTAATATTAATCTGCCCGCTTGATTTATGCGTATCCCCTAGAAACCATTAATATTAGTCTGCCCACTTGATTTATGAGTATCCCGTAGAAACCATTTATCTGGATAAAAGGAATTCTGTCATTTTCTGTACTTCAGACATTATGCGTACGTTATAGTAGGAGCTGAGCCTTATAAAATAAAAAAATAACCAAAAATTTACTAGCTAAATTTATTTTTAAGCAATTATTTCACTACAAAATTAAATAAATTAATATTTAGTTTACATAGTATACAGTAGATAAATGCGGAAACTATCAGAAGTGTAGAGCAGGCTGTAATGTCTATTTCAAAATAAACAGTTTTTAAACAGTTATATTATTCACACATTTTTGGAATTTTATTGGAATGCTTTTAGAGAGCACTCCTTTTACTAGTACTTAACAGTTAAATAGTACCTTATTTATGTCTAACCAAAGATGTATTCTTTAAGTCTTTGCAAAATGCAAAAAATGGTACATTCGAACACATGTAACATTTAAACAGTTAGCACATTATATATACATACATAAATTACAATTCTATAGTTCTATGGGTGAATAATTTATTGCTTTTGGGATACAATCACAACCATAGGCCTAATTTTAATTTTAAATCACTGGTAAATAATGTGAAATCGTAAATATGCTTATTTAACTTTTTCAACAAATGTAGATTATAAATTCATGAGTACCTCGACAGGGTTTTAATTCTAGAAAAAAATATTTAGTGTTGATCTCTTTATTCTATCTTGCAAGTTAAGTCAATATGTACGCATTGATACATTTATGAAAATTGTCTGTCAAACTGGGGTACGAAATAAACATTATAGGAAAAACAAAATATATTTTACTAGCCACTGTCACGCAATTTCGTTCCTGTGGGAATTACAGAGTTAAAAGTACATCATAGTCTCCTCGATAAAAACACTGACAGTGGAATAATTTTTAAATAAGTCCAAAAGCTACTGAGATTAGCGCATTCAACCAAAACAAACAAAATCTTCAGCTTTATAATATTAAGTTCTAATGATAAATGACAATAATGACTGAATGTCAATCATATATTATTTAAATTACTCACTAGTAGTCATGGAATTCCAACCATGTCATCATATTAACTTAAAAAGGTAGCTGACACAAATATATACTATGTCAAAAAAAATTAGTCAAATATTTTTGTGGCATTTACACATACAAGTCATACTTTTTTATTGTTATTTGTTTCAAAGTTTTATTAACTTCAATAAATATATAAGAAAACAAATAAACTCTATTTTACAGTGCATAATAAATTAAGAATAATTTAAAACTGATAAATTAACTTATAAAACCTAAACCCCGAGCATTTTTAAAGCAAAAATTATGATATTTCATAGCACACACATAATAATAATTGTCTATTTAGACTTTTTCTTTGATCCTTTAACAGTTTTCTCTACCTCATTAGACCATATTAAGGTATTTAACTTCTCACCAGTTAAATACAACCCGCAAACTAGTGCAAGGGAAAATATATAAAAAAATATCCTAAGAGGCCAATTTAGTACTTTCAAAATTGGGTACACCCAAACCTCAGTGTGGAAATAAATTATATGGATCCATATTACATAGCATAACATAAAAGAACACAATATTGAAAATGCAGTTTTTCTACTAGGATACATTCTGAAGGATGTAACAATTTCTATCAGCATGAACACCACTATATTTGTATGCATAACATGGTTTAGCCATGTTGGAAAAAACTCATCTATACTTTTAGGTAAAATGAGTTCTCTGTCAACTGCATATATCCCCCAAAAAGTTGTACCCACAAATAAGGATAGAGGAAATGCCAGTGAACTGAATATGACATCTTTGATTCTTCTGATTAATGGCTTCTGAGAAGGTGAGGACTCATTGGTTCCGATGAGATCATTCAGTAAAGAAACAGTGAAGTATAGTGTTTGTATCAACTGAAAAAGAAATATGATTATAGATAATTATGCTAATAATTATGGTCAATTATATTTTTAATAATAACACTTTGAGACATCAAGGATAATTACATCATAAAAAAATCATTACCATGGTTATAATGTAATGAATAATTTCTATATACTATAACCATAGAATTTTAATTAAATGACTTATAAAAGCAACTGTAGAATACGGTTTTTAAAAGGAAGACCACAAGGCAAAGGAACAGAAAAGCTTTTTTCAGCTTTATAACCTTCCTCTTCTCAAAGGAAGAAAGGAAAAATACAAAAACATTGAAGAAATAAAACTCACCGCATTTAAGTACGTCAAATATTTCAGTTTACCACCAAAGGGAGTAACTGCTCTAGATGTACTTGGTATATGAACATGCATGGCATCATAATAACAGCCATAACCAAACTGTAACACTCCCAAAACATGAAATAATATCTTTAACATGATGATTCCCTTTAAGAAGTAAATTTCCTCCGATAATATTTTTCTTCTATTTGAGCCGAGATTGCTATTTAGGTAATATTTAATAATTGCAAAACATTATCATTATATTATATTGCACACGTCGTGACTTTAAATGAGCACTTCAAACGTAGTGATTCTATACTATACTCTTTGGGCACTTCTTTCGATTGATACAGTTCTCTCTCTCCAAGAATCACAGACAATGAATGAAGAATGGGAAAACTGAAAAATCACAGAAAAATCACGATCATGAACAGAACCATACTTCAATGACCGAACCAAAGGAACCGAATCACTAACGTAGGGATGCACAAATCGGATTCTATTGGTGATGATCGGTAGGCATTCGATTAAGGGATTTTTAGATCGAATCGATTATCATATTATAGTCATACGATTTGATCTGCCCATACAAAGATTATATGCTTTTTTTGGTTAATTACTTAGGTTTATTTGTTGGAAGGGTGTGAATGACTTATGATGAGTGACAGGAGAGTATGGAAGAATAAAAAATGCTGCGCTGACCCCAAGTAACATGCAGGGTAGCAAAATGGGGATATTTGTTAGACCAGTGAAAATGTTGCATTACGATAGAGTTTACATACCCCTTTTCTAATAAATTGCCAAATTATAATTGGATAATTCGAATTAAGAAATCTGTACAAACATTAAAATTATTTAAGGTCTACAAATATTTATAACTATAACTATAATATGTTATTTTTAACAAGTTTTCATTAGTAATATTTACATGTCTTTTAAATTGACTAACGATTATCTATATCTGATTTGGAAGACAATCCCTTCAGATTTTCTGAAGGTAGGGTAACAGCATGCGATCTGATCCGTGAATCGGATCATGGCGTACGATCCGAAAAATCAGATTGATGACCTATGTAGATCGGCGTGCTTGCTTACATGAACGTAAAAAAATGCACACCGTCATTACCATTAGCATTGACAATTGAACATGGAGGTAATATGTACTGACGTTCAACAGGACAGCGTGCTATATAAAATGACGCAAACAAAAACCGACCTAATTGATTTATCATAAGATATTTTTAAAAAGTGAAAGTGGCCGCGGTCCGACGGAGATAGCCCGACTATGGATATGCCTTTCTTTCTAACAAATTGCCAATTTGTAATATTGGGATAATTTGACCGGAAAATCTATGCAAACATTAAAGTGATATATGATTATTACAAAACACTACATAGTATAAAACAAAATCGCTTCCCGCTGTCTGTCCCTCGGTATGTATGTATGTTTAGATCTTTAAAACTACGCAATGGATATCTATGTTTTTTTTAATAGAATAATTCAAGAGGAAGCTTTATATGTATAATACATGGATAATGTACAATAGTAGAGTAACACGCATTTTTAAAATTCATACTGCACAATTTTGAAGCGGTTCACTATATACCTTCTACCCAAATCTAAAAATAAATATACTTCCAGGTATTTATTTTGAATATATAAACAACACTCCTATCGCGCAGATTGTAAAAGTCACTCAAGGGCTTAAAGCCATAACGGGGATCAAGATGAAATCTTCAGGTGACACGTCTGAAGACAATGAGTACACTGTTGCAAAAAAGGAAATATTTGCTGCTACTGAACTATGTTCTAGATTAAAAATACATTCCGAAGTTATAGTTTTTGTAATTTATATAAAAATTGTAACATCAAATATACATCATGGCAAGACCGAAAACAGGAAATGACGTCTTTCTTTTCGAAGGGTATTACATGTCAAAAGGATGTAAACAAAAACGAAGCTAATCTGGCTGGTCGAGACATCAAAAAGTCTAGTTAGTTTCACATGGTTTCAACTTGCACACATTAAAACTTATTTTTTAATACACGATTTTGGAAATAGAAATTTGTCGAAATAATCATAGCAATTGTCATCTTTATTGAAATGAGGTCGTTTTTTTTTTCGGACCTGTGAATCTAGTTGTTTATTGTTGATCGAAGTATAAACTATATAGGGGGGAGCCTAGCGAAGGGCTCAGGCGCCTGGTCGGGCGGCGGCGCGGTGAAGGCGGCCGGGTAACGACGCGTGTAGCGCGGCGGTGCGCGCGGCAGCTCCGGCAGCGCGCCGCGCACCAGCCGCCGCAGCGCCGAGTTGCGCTGCCGCAGCAACGACACCTCCGAGTGCAGGCGTGATCGCTCTGTAAATTGTTTTTATAACCCACGTCATTATATAAAAAAAATCTTAAATGACGACGGTAACCATGATCTCGAGACAAATAAAAATACTGGATTTGCCCCTACATTAACATCAAAACTTCAATAGTTAGTTTTATTGCCTTTTTAGAATCTCAATTAAAAATACATACTTAGCTTCAAACACTTTTCTGCTGCCCCTTTTAGTAATTTTTCCTATCGCCTTTTAGATCCATTATTGGCGATCTTTTATCCAGCCATCATGTATTTTTAATATAATTACCTTGTAAAATACTCAAATAGTTATTAAGCCCGCTTAGCAAGCCATCCCAAAAGTGATCCTTCTCAGCAGGAAAAGCGTTTTTCCAAAGGCTCCAATACTGCTCAATTTCCTCAGACGACAACGATCTTGACGGCGAATTGAAGTTTGGCGGCTTCACACTATCCCTAAAGTAAAATTAACAACACTTTTTTGAATGATGCTAATAATCCTATCGGTATATAATATAGCTACCAGCCTTTATTTGGTTAGAGACACACTAATAAAATGTGAAAAAAATGTACTGAAAAATTGTCATAGATTACTTTACATGTGGTTTCTTAGGCTAGGCTATCACTTTTGCGATATTATGCCGTAGTACCTACCGCTTTAAAAAATTTTGCCGCACATTATTTCACCGTGCGGCATAAAAATTGTAGTGCGCGCCTAGCCCAGGTAAATGTTCTCTCTAAAATGTCAATTTACAACAAGTGTACCAGAGCAAAAAGGAAAAAAAACGTTAACCAGAAAAAGTAAAAAGCATTTAAATTGAATACCTAAATAAGGTATTCAATTTAAATGCTTACACAGGATTTCAAGATGACCACTTACATTATATCGTTGAGTTTTTTCTTTTCAGGTGGCACGAAGACTTCGATGAATTCACCTAACGCCGTAAGAACTTGCATGGGTTCAATTTCTAGGTTGTGGCCCACTGAAATAATTTTGATGATGAAAAGATAATTAGCTTCAGTTTTTCAATGTAGTTATGTTATTTGAACACGTTTGATAAAAACTAACTATTTATGTATTATAATACTCTCACTTACTTCAGGGTTAAATCAATAGTGTGGTTTTTCGTAGGTACATAATTGTTTTTCATTTACCTAATTCATTATATCACAAATAGCTTGATGATTCAAAAGTGCTAGATTCTAGTCTATTTGAATAAAACTATTTTATGTATTAAATATTGACCTCTTAAAAAAGATTAATTTCAAAAACAGTTACAATTCAAGGCCTATTTCACACATTGTTCTAACGAAAACACTTACAAGGACACAGGAATGGATTGGTAGGTTTGGAGGCGGCTTTGTACTCTAGCTGCGAGGAGACGGTGACGCCACGCGTGTGGCGCCGCCCCGACGCCGGCACTGTAGACTCCGACACCGGCCCCGGCATCATAAGCGGGGCTGAGATACAACGTGTGAGAGGATTCATGTCCTTATTTTAGCATTTTACATTTATAGTAGCAAAAGATGTAGTAGGTAGTAAATAATATAGTAGAAATAGATATCAATTATGTACAAATATGTAATCTTTTTTTAAATGGCGCATACATCTCCATTAGATATGTGACAATTGCCAACTCTACTAGCTGCGCCTCAGTCATTTAATATTTTGGAATGAAAAGTACCCTGTGCGCTATTCCAGGTTATGCTCTACCCCTATACCCACCTATACCTCACTTCAGCTAAATAATATTTTTTATATGAAAGAATAACAAGCATACATATATGTAGGTACATACACAGACTTACAATAATAATAACTAGCCGACCGTGCCCACTTCGTTATGTGGAAGAATTTTTATGATCGATTCAGTATTTCCAAAGATTAGCCCTTACAAAGAAACAATCAAAGTTAAAAACTTTACCTCTTTGTAACATTAATATATGTAGATAAGATATTTTTAACTTAGTTGCCGTTCCACAATGGGGCACAATCGCCCCTTCTGGTTTTAAACAGTTTTTTCTGTGCAAAATTTATACCTTAGGAATTTTTCATTCGGAACCTAATATTTTAAAGAACATTTTATAGATTGCTTGATGAATGTCTAATTTTCAAAGAAATTAAAACACAATATTTACCTTGCTTATCTTCAAATCTCTGTATAATTTCATCAACTTCTGCCACCAACATCTCATCTTCAGGAGTCAATTCGTGAGCTCTGTGTAGTTGAAAGTAAGACTACATTTTATCCACAGAAATAAACAAGCAACCTTGTAAACGAAAGGGACAGGGAGGGGAAAATACCAAAATTCCTAATAATTGTCTCATTGTTGTGTAAAATGTATTAATAATATATAATAATAAATTCTTTATTTCAAGTACCAAGACTCATACATTTTATTTAGTTAGTAAACATTGGAGCTTAAAATCTAGGGTTAGTAACATATCTTAATTAATGCAAACTAAATATTTTGTTAGCCTGCCACCACATGCAGACCACAGCAGTGGTTGATGTAGGAACAGTCCAGCCGGCTCGCTATCATGGCCAAGATGTTGTTGGAGCTGGTCCGGACTCGCCGCACCAGACTGGCGCTTCTCTTGCGCATGATCGCGTAAAAGCAGTCAGTAAAAAGATAACATATTAATTATAGAATTAGGTTTCGCACATCTGTTTAGTGGGAAGGCTAAGGACAAATTCTTACTTGAAGACAACGTGGCCAATAGATCGCTGGGTGCTCGCAGACACACTCCTGGCAACACTGATGCGAGGTCTGAGAGAAGCTGAGGATATTATTTTGTTAATTTTAAATATCTTCCCTCTATTTCGTTCATATTAATTTAATCATCATACGATAATGACTTAAGCGGCCAAACAAGGTAATTTATTACGACGACCTCCGTGGTGTAATGGTACGTACTTCACCGATACTC